>JAUZTA010000010.1:8574493-8584740 GCA_034780835.1 Ctenochaetus striatus | reverse complement strand
AAGACAATAAGACGCCGTTTAACAATTCCACTTTGTAACACTGAGTTCACACACTGTTCAAGTGCTTCACATTAAGTCACATTATTCATTCATCTGCATTGTTGTTGACATCTTTGTCACTCAAGTTTTCTCACTTTACTTTTTGTGTGTCTTGCTTGAGAACTCTTAAGGAGGTCCAGTGCTTTACATGCGTGCTCGAACTCGTTTGATCCTCAATTTTCTCTTTTTTGGTGATTGCTGTTTGTTTCTTTTAAAATTACTTTAATAAAAGTTGCAATTTCCAAATGAGGTTTTTTTTTATTTATGACTCAATTCTTCATGCAATTTGTTCCATTATTTGCATTATTTTGTCAAATTTTCATAGTCTATGGAAAAGCTCAATCAATCACTTGACTTCAGATCTTTTGTCTCCTTAACCTCCTTTGATGAATTAAGATTAACAGTAAAAATAAAGGTTTAACTGTGTAAATATGGAGGGCAGTGAGATAATGAGATGCTGTCAATGATAAAAAAAGATTCAAACTGATGCACTAAAAATTTTGTGCTACCTCACTTTCATGGTTTTATGAGTTTTAGCTTGTTTGTGTCAATCTACGCTTCTTAGTTTTTACCATTTTCAATACCTGTTATTATGTTTCCATTATATTAGCATGACTCAGGAAGGACTCAGCCAGACATCCTCCGCCGTCCTCACCTGAGATGAACTGCAAAGTGCTGCAACACTTGTCTTTCAGCTTGATTGAAGGCATTTGTTTTTGAAGGACTCTCTTATTTTTTCGTCGTTGTCCTTTATTGAATTCAATAAAACATTTTCCACAAGTTATAAATGTTTTATGGATGTCTGTAATCCTGAGGGGTTTAGTGGGTTTAATACTTTTTGGGACAAAACTTGTTTTAGATCAACAAAAAACTCATCATATTAGGCTCTGATATGCATAATAGTGCACGAATCTGCTGACAAAAAGCATATTGCAGTTTGTTTTTATTGATATGTTTAGTGATACTCCAATAACACTCAAACTAATAGCTGACTATTCAGGTCCAGCCTTATTGTAGTCTTTGAACAAAACAAATAGGAGACAGATAAGTTGCCCTGCAGCTCTTTTTATAATGTATTTTGGTTAAGACTTTGCAAACAAACACAAGTGATTAGTTTTTTTTTACAGTGTGCTAAAACAAAATGAAAAAAAGTTTGGTACTAATCTATATTTCAGAAGTCCTGGACTTGGACCTAACACATCTATCAGCCCTAATCATTTTGCATTTAGCTTCCAGTAATTTTATCATAAAAGTCTTGCTGCATTATATTTAATAGCTTTGTGATGAGATAACGGAGCACAGGAGGAATGATGCAACGGCTGCCCAACAGTTGTTAGAAAAATCAGTTTTTAAAATTGTAACAAGTCCCCAAAATGTAAAAAACTGTACAAATCACTGCACAAAGGACCATCTCAGGGTAAAATCTGAAATATTTTTATTCTAGTTATCACCCCTGATGTCAAGATTGGTCATTAGGAACACCACAGCCGACACATTATTCCACAGGCTCAGCCATTTTATGAAAACAGTGAATTTCCCTTCCTCACCATGAGTAAAAAGGATTCAATCTGCAGCTGAATTACTTTTTGCAGCTCACACGGGTCAACAATCAACATGTCCTCCACACAAATGACAGAATCAGTAGCCATAACAGCGATCGGAAAGATGCATCGCTCAAAGTCTAATTAGTGGTGTCTTACATACATTTGAAGGATGAATGAACAAATAAATAGATTTAATCCATATAATCCTCCCTGATTTTATTCTGTGGGACAACAGTTGGCTTCTATTGGTATTTTTAAGCTTGATTTAAAAACGAATGGCTGAACTAGGTTAATGGCATAACTAGATCAACATGAGTGCTTAAATGTGTAGAGGCAATTAAGTTAAATACTGCATGCATATGCAAAGGGCATCAAATTAATATTTAAAACTTGGTAACAGGGGTTTTCTAAATGTTCCCTGCATGTTTAATTTACAGCCAAAATGGCTTTCAGATCAGAACAAACTGGTCAGAGAGGAGCTGGCTTGTTTCCCATCTGCAGGCGAAATTTACTCACATTGAACTTGTAGCTCAAACACTTGATGCCAGTGTGCATGCATAACTTATACCTCCATACAACCTAGGCTCGTAAATAATAAAGAAATTGAGAGGTAATATCATTAGATCATAAAAAGAAAGTGTCAAAGCCCGTGAACCTCTGTGTGTTTTCTTTTCCCTGACATCATCATCATCTCTTTTCCCATCAGCAGTTAACTTACAATAAAAAAGAGACAAAGTGAACTTCACAAACTTTAAACCTCGGATTGAAATCCCAGCAGGGTTGCTTTGTGGGCGGCGGCTTTGATGATTCTGTTGAGGAGAAAATAACTGCTCAGCCGATCGGTTGTGTGAAGTCCAGAAGAATGCCTTTTCAACACAGTGACCTTCGTGACATGTGTGGAGTCCGATGTTCCTTTTAGTCGAATGGATTTTAAGTCTGTTGATTTCTGTTCTATAAAGGCGCAATTCTGATCCAGTGACTCAAATCCTTTTATCTTTCTATCCCTTTTATCGTTCTGTTTCTTTTGATCTCAGAAACTCATTTCAGCTCAACCTCTGCCAGGCATTTGAACAATGACTAGTACCTAAAATAGCCTTTTGCTTCCTTTTGTTTGTTGTAGAATATACAGTAAATCACATTCAGACGACTGCAGCAGTGAGGTGAAAACTCACACTTGGCAAGGAGAGAGTTCAGACCATATGACGCGTATACTTAGCTTTTGTTTTGATCTTCTGTTTTTTGCATACCTATTGTTGTCTCTCTTTTATTTGCACTGCGTTGGACAGAAAGGTGCAACATTTTATTTTTATGGAAGCAAATAAAAATGACAAAAAATCTTGAATCCTGACTTGTTATGGCATTTATATAGTGTATTAAAATAACTGCATTTTTACAACTGAACTGTTTTTACTAAAAGCTTTTATTAGCTTGCTTTTATTAGTTTTTCCTTGTTAAATATCTTTAAAGTCTTTATTTTGATGCACTCAAAATTGAATCTGTAATCTTTTTGTACCTTTAATGTTAAAACATGACAGTATTTAACATTCAGTACCTCTAAAAATGATCTGTTTTGTATTGCACTTTTTAACTTATTATTTTGTGAAATCTTAACAACAAATATTTTTAGAACTTACCATTCACCAGCAAAATAAAGACTGACTTGTTTTCCATACGTCTAAAGCCAAAGAGGCACTTTGCTACTGCTGTACTTTTTAAAAACCATGATAAACCTAAAGGAACAATGGCACCAAATGCTAAAGAAACAAAGTGAATCACAGGAAGCTTGCCAAAGAAGAAAGACCTATTTTTATTCAGTTATTTGAGTTATTATTGTTAAGCTTCTGTTCTAATGTTGACGGAAATGAGTTAGTTTCCATGCATGTGCAGTTCAACTCTTTGAAAAAGATTCTGCCGAGAGTTTGAAGTCGATAACTTTCGTGATCTCTTTTTTTGGTGTCAAATCAAAGTGCTGCACTGTGAGTTTGATGCCTGGTGAACAGGTGAAAAATGGTGAGCAGACAAAAGTGAACAATAGCTTGAAATAAGACTTGGATGTCTGTCATAGCCACAAAGTGTATGCACATTGCATTACATCTGGTGTGTGGGCAAAAAGACAAAACCTTAGCTGAGAATAACACAGCTGCATGCTCAGCAGATACTGCCAAAAAAAATCTGACTGAAAGCAGCGGAGATGTTAAGATATTACATCTACATCACTTAGTACTCAACATTTGACCAAGATGGTGCACATAATAGCTAAGCATCAAATCAGAAATGACTCAGACCTCTGTTTCAGTGTATCAGTAACATAAAATGATTACGGTTACGGTGATAAATCACTTTTGGATCAAAAAGCTTTGGGCAAAACCATTTAAATCGTCTATGCATGTACATACATATTCCTATAAAAGTGCAGTAGTAATCAGCAGACAAGCACACTCATGCGCATGCACACACACACACACTCCATACAAAGTGTTTATTACATACATAAGAACATCAGACTGATCAAAATAATAAAGTTATTCAACTTTTTTAATCTTCGCTCCCTGTGAGGTGACATGCAACCTGAAATCATGACAGGAAAAAGAAAAAATGTCTCTAATCAGAAAACAAAGTGTCTACTACTTTTGACAAGCTACTGATAATCAGCTGGGGAGATGCAGCAGAGAAACTTGGTGCACCTGAGGTTACCCTGGATAGCTTAAACAGTCATGGCTGCTACTGAAAAAATCCAAGATAGACAATAAAACAGGTGACAAATATCTTCCACAGGAGCTATTACATTTAACAGGGGTTGACAGGTTTGGTTGTGGCCGTATGGTTCAGCATCTGTTCTCAGTCTGACCCAGTGGCCCTGAGTGAGAGAGCTACGGGTTGACATTAGGAGAGAGAGAGAGAGAGAGCGAGGTAGGGTCAGGTTATGGGAGCAACAGACGGCCAGTGTCAAAGATCAAAACAGTTACTGTTGTCGGCTGCAACACCATGCCGAGCTATTGTCTGCCATCTAGACAAAAGCTGCATGCTGTGACTTTTGGGATTTTTACTCTGCCGGCGCATGCAAACTTTATGTCCCTGCAGATCAGAAAAAAGTAAGTTTATACATTTCTACTACACAAACAGTACCACTTCATGCTATAATATAACAATATGAATTCATTTCACTTCCTTTTTGCTGACATTCACTCTCTCTCTCTCCTTCTTTTTATACTTTTTTTACCTGAGTAATATTCATAGGATATATGTTTGTGTTTCTCCAGTATACACACACACATTAGCATTAGCTGTGACTGTGGCAGTGTTGGTTATCATCCCCGCTTGCTCTGCAGAGGTTTCCTGTCTTTTTTGGGGGCATGCTGGTGGCCACCCAAGCATAAAAGCTTTTGAAAATAGCAATTTTATTGAAGATTTGCACTAAATACTGTAGTTAAAATAGGACTTTTGGACTCTCAGTGCAACCGTTCGCCTGCACAATCTCTTTGGAGTAATTTTATTGCCAACTATAAAAAAAAAAAAAAAACACTTCCCCCTTCACTTTTACTTGTTTTGTAGAAAGCTGCCCCGGGATGAATCAGCGAGTGTTGTGTGGGGATGCGAGGTGCACCAATGTTATATGTGACATGAGGGTAAGTGAATAATGGAAAAACTGAGGAGAGGAGAGGGGAGTTGAAGAGAGGAGAGGAGAGGATGTTAGGTAAGCAGGTGACAGCAGTAGCCTCCAGCTGTGAACTGAGTGCACCCAGAAACAGCCTGACAGGGCCTGCTGGGGAAATGAGTCTTCTGCGGGAATGAAGCAGACAAGTACACTCATGCACATGCACACACACACACACACAAACACAGACAGAATGAACAACAGTACAAAAAGGCTCCCAAGGCGCAAGTCTTAGACAGGAAATACATCATCACTCAGTGAGGAAATACATCACCTGCAGAGCTCTGGGACTCAGCCAATCAAGGTGCATATGCATGTAAGCACCACTGAGTGATTTTAACAGCCATAATAATCCAATACATTATTTTTTCAGTACTTTCTCCGCTGCAAAGATTTAGACATGAAATCTCATAATAAAGAGAAGAAAATTCTCTTTAAGAGCAGGGTGCAGGGGGGAATTAATTTAATAGTACAAAGAGACAATAGACTATCCTCATGAGTATAGCTGCACAAGCTGGTGAGCTAGTGAGAGTGTGTGTGTGTGTTTAGATAGCGAGGTGCGTGTCATGTCTGCTGACAGCCATGTTTCGGTGGGGTTTGCTGCACATGGGCATACCTGTCATCGAACAACAGCTCTAAACACAAACACACAGAAACACCCGCTGCTGCTGTTTTTCTTCTCCTTCCAAAAGTCAGCTGTGCCAGAAACACTGCGATTTTTTTTTATTATTAATTTAAAAATAAACAAAATGTTGTTGAAAGACGGTTATTAAATGCCCCCCTATAGGATTAATTAAGCAGATTACAGCGCTTTATATAAATGACTTTGACGGTAATTATGATGGTTTAAAAGTTGGAGTTGAGATCCTTGCATCTGACAGCAGAGCACGTACATGAGTTCATGGAAGGTTCACTTGTCTAGCAAACTGACTAATCACATTACCTTCATGCGTGTGCTATGCCTGTGTGTCTTGTCCATCTGTGTGTTGTACAGCTGTCCATGTCTTTGGAGACCTAACTGTTCATCATTAAATACATGTTTAAATAATTGGTATTTTCCAGGAAAATTAGAATAATTACTGTAAATATCGAACGATAAAACAAACAACTGTGGCTGTTCAGTAACAAGTCCCTTAAGGCCCTCTATGTATATCTAGCTAATGCATGAACTTAACACTTAACTCAGATGTTTCCTCACACCTACACTCACTTAAACCTCATGAAACATTTCCTTTATCGTCTTTTTTTTTTCCTTCTGAGCTAAACTTGCATATTAGTAATGAGAGTGGAAGAAAATCCTTTCCACAATTTTTTGTTATAACAGAGGAAAATAACTGCTTTTAGGAACTATATTTGCTTCTAAAAACCTTTTTTTCACACCTCTTTGTGTGTATGTGTGTGACTGCGTATGAGTGTGTTTTGTTAAGTGATAAAAAAACTGGTTAAAAAAAAAAAAACTAACGTCCATAAAAAACCTCTCAGCAAAATCAGATAAAACAGGCAGGGAACCAGTTTTTTTAAACATAGCATCTGTAAACAAGCAGATAAAGCAACTGAAAATGTGTTCATTTGTGTAATGATGGATCTAAAATAACAGTTGAGTTATTGACAAGTTAAATTACAAGGATGAATTACAATTAATATTCCGGGCGTATTTAATGGAGATAGTGCATCATTAGTCATTCCATTAATCAACACTTTAAAACCACCTTGACTAAAAATTATCACATAACTGCCACATCATTTGCACAATATTACCAACAACAATGGCCATGTTTGTGGCTGGATATGCAACACGCCCACTCAAAAGGATCCTAAAATTATCATTATCTGCCTCAAGGTAAAGGATATGATAAAAAAAAAAAAACTTGCTGCCCTCCCTCACATTAAGCAGTCAGTTATTAGCAGTGTAATTATTGTGGTTGTTACCATTTGTTGGCTTTAGGATGAACAAAACAAAAGACATGCTGTTTGCTTAATTTGACCCAACATGAGTAAACTAGACTGCAGAGGAGAAAACTGGCAGCCAAATTACTAAAATAGGTGTGGATCAAAGACAAAGTGACAGGACTGAAACCCAAATTTATTCAAAGTAGCTCAACTTAAGCTTTGGTTGCCATGACATCAGCTAGATTTGGTCTACAGAGCTTTTATGACAAAAAAAACAGCCAGTTTTCTCAACAATAATGAACAACCTTTTCTATGTCATTATAATCTCTGCATTCCAATTAGTTGTCATTCTGTCTCCATTTCTTTTTCTTTTTTTTTTTTCCCCTGGATTATTTGTGTCACTTCAGTTCTGCTCTGCTCTGCTGTGCATTGCAGGAATTTCGTGTCAGCTACTGCATGTAGTTTCCCCAGACAGCACACTGTCATTAAGGGCATCAGTATCCTCCTCAAGGACAGTCTGATGGGGACATACTCCGGCTGTCACCAGAGATCGAACCTTTGACCGAAACTGCTGTTTATGTGTCCATGAAGGAATCCTATATACACTATTTTCCCTTATACTCCAAGCTTCCATCTTAGACAATACACCTCCTCCTTCTATACTAACCGTGCTTCCTGTTTCTTTAAATAGAGAAGAACACCTCGCTTGCACACACACATGCACACATGCACTCACACACACACACCATCAGTCAGGGAGCACCAGCTGGATATGAGACTGTCTGTCTTTGTTAATTTCTCATCTGCCTTTCTCATAAAAGAGAGAGAGCGTGTGTGTGTGTGTGTGTGTGTGTGTGTGTGTGTGTTTGCGGTCACACCCTCAGGGGAACACATGCTATCTTGACGTGCCCAACATATTTGTGTAATTTTTGGCGTGTGTGCGTGCGTGTGTGTGTGTGTGTGTGTGTGTTTGTGAGAGAGCGCTTGCCTGCTCAACATGTTCACGTCATGTCTACTTCTAATCATCTTTGAAATAATGAAGAGGCTGTGGAAGACAGACAGATTGTGGGTACGAGTGTGTGTCCATGTGTGTCTTTCTATTTGTGAGAGTAAACGTATGTGTGTGTGTGTGTGTCTGTGTGTGTGTGTGTTTCTAAGACAGAGACATGCACAAAGTCTGTTCAGATGCTTCATATCTCCAAAAGTCACCTTCCGAGTGATTGAGATACATTTCCCGTACATTTTTTTCCAATTCATTGGGCTTTTAATCAGACTTTTGCTTCATTTTTTAAGTGTTTTACAGTAGTTTTTACATGTAAACGAATTTAGCGAGATTTTGGATGAAATACACAAAATAAGATCAGTGATGGATGTTTTCATTCAATGTTTTTTGGGAAGCTGATTTTTTTGGCTGAATTTGTCTTTTTTTCCCAAATTTTACTTTTTTATTTTATTTCTGTTTGAAGAGACTGAGAGCCGCTGCGAGGTGACAGACTCTCAATCCGCAAAAGCAGCGTTTTAAAAAAGTGTAAAACCAGATTTTTTTCATATCTAACTCTGTAAAAAGAAGGGTTTCCGCTGACTATACCGGAGCCGGTGATTGTTAGAACAGTGAAAAGAACTTCCGAATGTGTTTAGTGAGTTTTATTGTGTTTCTGTCATATTTGAGTGAAGTGTGTTTTATGATTAGTTAACAAGGCAATTAAGCTTAGAGGGGTGCATTTGAGAGACATTAGAAAGAAAAATACATCTTTAATTTCCATCTTTTCTTCACGGTTGCTGCCATCTTTGCCAAAGGCTCCTGCGGGAAGCCACCATGTCTTTGCATGTAATCATAATAAATTTCTATCATACTGTCTGCACTTGTGATGCCAGTCTGTAAATTTAAAAAGTTTGCACTAAACCTTCAAGGAAGAGAGCAATTGTATATAAAAAGCTGTTATGGATCCACAGGGCTCTGGAACAGCTGGAACAGCTAACTGGAGCGCCGTCTCTCTTTATTCCAATTTGTATGGCAAAATTATCACTTCTTTCGATTTAACAGCCTGTTAAATACGTGCAAGCTGACGCTTCTGAAATCATTGCAGGCAAACACAAATCTGAAATACATGAGTAGATTTGGCTCTCGAACAAATTTAAAAACACACCACTTGGTTGGCAGCCTGTGTGCGGGAATTAAATGTGTGCCCTGCCTGTTGGCTGGGGGGGAAAAAACACACACACACACACACACACACACACATGAGAGATTAACAGAGTTGAAGCCCATGAGTGCCCACCTATTACAATCAACACTTATAACAAATTTACTAAGAATAGGAGCTGCAGGAAAGAGAGGGAAGAGGGGGAAAAAGGACAGGCGAGGCTGATGGATGATAAAAAAAAGAGGGACAGACAGGAAAGAAGAGAGGGAACGGAGGGATGGCAGATGTGGGATGTGAAAAAGGTGGTGATTACATATTCACCATGGGCGAATGTTGGTTGGAGGAAGCAAGGGAAACGAAGAATGGGTGATCAAGGGTGGAGGAAGATGGAAAAAAAACACAGAGAGCAGCCAGATATTAAAAATTTAAAAAAAACCTACAAACACCACAAAATGCATACCCAATACTCACCAGGGGAGTTACCAGTGCAAATACTGTGGTAACACCAATGTATGAGGATTTTTGAAGCAAATTGTAAGAATTGGGGTACAGGGAGCCCAAATTTAATTAAAAAAAAAGGTGAAGAGTGAACATTGACTTCAAGGTTGGGGGCAACTGATATCCCAAGAATTACACTCACAGGCAATAACTGTGATTTAATGACTGAAAAAAGCTTTAGGGGGCGATTTTTGCAACATGAATTATCATTGAAATGGTTCTAGAAAGTTCAACATGTTTTGAATACACTGAATGTTTACTCTAAACTAAATCTGGATATGTTCACATTTTGTTTATGCAAAATGTTTGTTAAATCTTTGCTTCTGTTTCTGCTCATGCCATTTCAGATGAGCGTTACATTACAACTGCCTGGTGAAGTTTAAGAAAAGACTGAAATATCAAATATAAAAACCCAAGCTTGAAGTTTAACCTGAAATATGTTTTTTTTTTAGTATCAAAGACAAATCCACACCATTA
>JAUZTA010000010.1:8448490-8462098 GCA_034780835.1 Ctenochaetus striatus | reverse complement strand
ATCTACAGTAACTGAAGGTGGTACTGAATCATATGTTTGATCATATGTTTGTCATATGCTATTTTTACTGACTTCTGACTGTCCTCACTTTCCATGTTCACACATTTCACTTTTTTTTTTAAATTTAAAACCAAAGATCGACAGAATAAATATCACCAAACCTGAATCTGGCAACAAAATATTTTTTTAAGTGCATGAGATGAAATTTAGATGTGACTGAGCGTCTCTAAAAATAGGCTGAAATCGCTGATGCTGCTGAGAATTTGGTGCGTTCTAAATAAACACAGCCACTCCTGGACTGCTTAGGCCAAATTGAATCTCTGCTGACAGCAGTATGTGTTAATGAGCCTCAGCTGCTGTACCACATTCAATAACATCATGTAAGAGTAATGTTATCAATGTTAAATTAAGGTTATTTTACCACAGAAATGAACTGTAACTCTATAAAATAGGAGTTTTTCATTTAGCAAACCTCCTTTTTTCTTTCTTCGTCACCATCCGCCTGGTCTCGTCTGGTTCTCTTGAGAGTTTGATGCACACAGCATCATACACACAATATCACATGCACACACATGTGGCACAGAGGCAATTCTCACTCCCACAAGTTGAAGTGGACAATCTATTGTTCCTCACACCTGACACACGCTTCTTTATTTATTTTTTTAACATTTCAATTACCTGTTTTTTTTTCCCCTTTGTTTCTTGCTCTCAGGTCGTCAGCTAAAAGCTCAGCCGAGTCACGTGCAGCCTCGATGTGACAAACACACACGGACCATATTGATATCTCCCCTGAACAAATACACACACACACACTCACTCGGTGATCACTCATTTCCCATTGAGCCCTGAGCTGCATGGTGCGTTGCCATGGTAACCAAGTACTCTCCAAATGATGAGTTGTCTGGTAATACCACTTCCTGGGGGAAGAACTCGGTGCGTGTTTGTGTACGTGTGTCCTGATTATAAGCACAGGTGCATCTGAGCGATATGTGCGCGCTCCTCTTGCTTTACATCCCTCACAGAAACGGCCCCCTTAACTGCCCCCTCTGTCACAGGGCGCTCAAAACCGCTGATGACACCACACTGGCGTCGATGCGAAATGGGTCGGCCCCGCTGTCATCCGCGAGTGCAGACAAACAAATTGGAGCTTAATGTGCAGAAAAACAATAGAGATTCAGGTCTCACACTTTCGCAGACGCTCGCCCACTCGTCCCCTCCTGGATATTACAGGCAGCAGGGTGGCTCAGTTGTTAGAGACACATCATTCAAACAGGGACAACTGGTTCTTCAGCCCTGTGCTCTGACCTGAGTGGAGGTGAGGGGCAGAGGGACCATGTGCTGATCAATAAAGTGCCACATTATTATAAAATAATAAGCACAGCAATGAATGTTGGGTGAGATGCTAAAGTTCCCGAAGATCATTAACTCAAACACTCCAGAAATTCTGTCCAGCATCTACCAATAATAACAAAAAAATAGCACAAGTGAGTGTTTTTCACAGCCACAGCTGAAAACACCACATGTTATAACTTATACTTATCCAAGTGTAAAGACCTGTTTTCACAAGCATCAGCACAATGTCCATCACTGTTTGCTCGGCTCTTGTCTTCTGCTAACCCTCAGAAATATCTGCAGTGTCATCTGTCCTGCTGAGAGGGTCAGCAGCTCTTTGCCTCTCGCTACCAAAGACTTGCAAAGTGAAAAAAAAGAAGAAGAAGTCTAACAGAGATCTCCATGACCCTTCTCACCCAGCCAAACACCTGGGAAAGACAGCACACTTTGAGAGACAGTGCTTGTTCTTCACTGCTGCTGCCAGTGACCCTTTTCCATGTCCTGAAAAGCTGCTTTAAGACTTCGCCCCAATCTCAGCTCCGAAATCCCTCTATCAGCTGATTCAATCATTCTGATAGTGGCCACAACTTAACTGGCAAAGCGAGTTATTTTCTTCTCTTCCATGTGGGTCTTTCGTCATGACACACAGCACATTAAGGCACTGTAGCGTTTAGGAAGTCTGGACAGAGATCCTGATTTCTGGTCGTCATAGCACGGGTCGCTTCACAGATTATTGATTCCCTGTCTGAAGTACCTGCACAGATAATTTTTTATCTGTTCTGGGATCAAAACTTCTTCTGTTGTAGGCACTTCTGTCTAAAGGAACAAAGCTAACTTACAGCCCAAAGAGTCAAGACTGTCCTCTATCTGCTTCTTTATCACACAAGACAGCACATCACTTGCCCAAAGCCACACCTGCTACAGTACGTTTGTTTAGTCAATATAGTTTTGATGGTAATTAATGTAACTAAATGTAAAGACTCTAGATAAGCATATTTTCTCAATTTCTGCAAGTTTTGCAAGGTTAACGTAGCAACTGTGTCAAGGTGAAATGGTGCAAAGACTAATAAGTACTGTATAAAAACCATAGTATAAGATTCACTCGAGGAGAGAGTGGACAGGAGACTGAGGTTGCTTTAGGTGGTACCATATATTGTGAAAAGAACAGTAAATGACATACAACAATTACAGTGCAGGTATATACAGTAAATGGAAATAAAAACTTAATAAGAATGGCCATTCAAGTTAAATTAGCGCTTATTCAATCATCTCACGCAGGCACATTAAATAATCATTATGCACAGTGAGTAAGTCCAGAAATGACAAATAGTAGCTGTAGCTGTAGCTTGTCATTCATGCAGCCTCCTCACTACTCCTACTGCGATTGAAACACACCGGCATAATAACCACACACGATTTGATCGTGCGGACCCAGGTGACCACATGACATCACAAGAAGATCGACAGTGATTGGCCGACTGGCTGACATGATCAAAATACCGCAAGATTTGGTAACGTGAATAGAAAGAAAGCAGGCTGCTCAGGATTTGTCATCTGGGTTACATTAACTATTGATCTGCTTGTAATTTACCTGAGTATTTGTATTTGGTGATACTTTGTATCCTTAATCCACTATTGAAAATTCACATGTCATTTGTTCAGATGCTGTTATTGTACATGTAATGTAATGTTAGTCTGTCTGTAAACAAAAATAAACAAAGTAACAAAAAGGTACCAGACCAATTTGCAAATGTGGTTTGGTTTCCGGTCAGGCTGCAAAACTTTTCACCACTGCAAATCAATCAAACCTGCTTGCTAAAATCACTTTAACAGAGAGGAAGCTAAAAAATGCAAACACATTTCTGACTTGGTTGTTGAGTTTATCATTACATACCATTTCAAAGCATAATTTAACAGTCTTTGACATTTTATAACTTTTTACTGTAATTTTCAGTCAGTGCTTTGTCACCTTTATTACTTGTCACAACTTCAGGAAACCAAAACGACTTTTTCACTTGTAAATGCAGCGTTAAGTCATTCAGTCACAAAGCCTTTATGTCTGAAGACCTCTGGGGCCTTCGCTCCTACTCAGGTTTAGCATTTTTATGACTCAACAGGAAATCAACCCACTAAAGATTAAATGCTGCAGAATGTGTCAAACATGGTCGACACTGTTTCTGTTCGATGTGTGTGTGTGTTAACATTTCTCATCACCATGCTGCTGTGTAAGCGATAATTTAAACTAAAGGATTTTATGCTTGGGATAAATTGTTATGTTCTAGCTAGACACACACATATACACACACAGTGAAGGTAGTGTACTGAGTAATCATATTTATTTAAAGGCCATTTGGCTGAGAGGTGTCACATTCATTTTGAAGGAGCCATGAAAAAAAGAGAAGGGGAGGGGAGGGTTTGTGAGAACTCAAACCATTATGCTGTTGTAAATAATGTTTTATACAACATCTATACAGACAAAAATAAACAAAAAAGGGAGACGGCAACATGTGGTGCAGACACCAAGTGATTATGTGTGTTTGAGACAGTTAAAAAAAGTGATTTCAGAGAGCAGGGATATGACCTGACACAAAAAACAGGACTTTTTGTGTTTTAAGGTGGTTAGAGGGAGAAAATGACAGAACAAGTGGAAAATAATAATGACAATCAGGTGTTATTCAGTGGAACAGAGCAGCAGGGACCGACTCAGCGTGTCTGGAGGCAGGAAATGAGCATCATGTTTGCAGCAACGAGCGCTGCTGTGAAGAGAAGAAGGGTAGAGCTCTACAGAGGTAAAGTTTGGTTGAACATAAAGCAAATCTGGCTTTATTTATGTTTTTCTTCTTCTACATTATTTAATCTAATCAGTTTTTCTTTCCATCCTCTTCTTTTCATGTACCATCTTTAGCCTGATATGTCAGACCAGCAGCATATTCAAATCACAGCAGTACTTGGTCCAATTTCAAGCAAAAAATAGCAAAATAAATAGTTACCTGGTCAAAAATGTTCTTAAATCACACGTAAACAGTACACTAAAATGTTTCTGGGAAGATTCAAGGTGGGGAATTGGCTATGCTTAGTCGATCTCAACTTTTGTGAGCCTGTTGAGTCGTGTTGGACGGACCTGCAGCCAATCAGAACATCGAAACATGTGGCCTTTAACTTTTTAAATCTGGACAAGTAATGCTTCTCTCTCAGGCACCATATCAAACCTGCCCCATATTAGAAAAATGATCGTGATTGGTCGACACGATCGGGACGGGTCTGTCTGTCTGAACAGGAGAGGGGGGCCGGACCCATCCAGCGGAGCGGATAAACCATGAGCTCAGCAGATTGGCATGCTTCCCAGGCTACAATGTCTTTCAATGGTTCACTGGTTATCTCTTAATTTTCTCTCAGGAATTGCTTCATTGATATTCAAATATCAGCGAATCCACGCGCACACACAGACAATCACACACAGAGACACACCCAGACACACACACAGAAACAGACACACAGGGGTGAGAGGACACACACACACTCAGACACACACACTCAGGTATTCACAGCTGATTTAGCTGCAGGTGGGACTAATTGTCTCAGTGTGGGTACACTTCTCCTCTTGTTCATCCTCCTTTTTCAGCCCTCTTCTCACTTCGGCTGCTGTCCCGTCTTCACGCTTCACCTGTCCTGAACTCCTCTGTCCTGTCCTCCGTCTAATCTGCTCTCTTCGCCTACTTTTCTTACTTTTTCTCCCCAACATCTTTTTCATCCTTTCTGTCAGTTCGTCGACAACCTGGCCCGGCCTTGCTGGGGACACACATACACGCTTCAGACTAGGATGGTACATTTTAGGCGGCAAACTCGGTGTCATTCATTTTTAATGAGAGCTTATGGTTAAATTGGCCACTGCTGAGTCTGACTGCATACCAGCGGGAACTGAAATAGTGGCCTGGTTGGTTTTAACCGTTCCAACTTTTACCATCCTTTTCAACAGATGGTCACACCAGATGTGAGCAGTTACAACAGTAAGAAACTTTCTAAATTCATTTGGCAGTTTGGATGGTGAGAGTTTACTTTTCTGGCCAACTAATGGCCATATTGCAAATCTCCATTAAACCAAAACCATGAAATCTCCACAAAATGTATCTATCACTCTTTAAAAATCAACAAAAAATTAACTTCAGAAACTCTTATCTGCATGACATTAGTGCTTTAATCTGACCAAATGTGACTAAAGTCCCACAAAAATGTGCCCTAGGATAGGCTGAAAGTTGGGCTCACTGAAAGAGTTATAAGTTATAGCTGATAAGAAGATCACAGATGTTCTGTCTTACCTCAAAAATGCAAAAAGGCACATTACACAACTACAAGATATCATGAGGATTATTATGCCAGAGAGATCAATTCACCACCTCAAGTAATCCATGTCACACGATCTCAGAGGAAATTAGATATAAATTATTCTTCGGCAAGAACTGGAGGTTCAAAAGTCATTTTTTACATTATTCAATATTAGTTTGCTTGCTAACAACAGTACTTTAGCTAACATTAGCCTCAAGGGCTACAATACACATCTCTGCTTGATGCAATCAGCTCTCACTGGACATTATGGTCCAACTTAAAATCACTGACTAAATGATCCAGATTTTTACTCCTAAATATTAAACATATTTGAAATCAGTGGGGCAGCCTAGTCGATCTGCAATCCCCTCAATTTATGAGACAATCTGGGCTGAACATCTGCACCGACCGAGGCCTCAGACCAGATATTTACCCCAGTTGCAAGAGGGGTGAGTCAAGGATAAATTTTTATAAAACTTTGTTGACTGAGCTCGGTGTAAGACAATTTAAACATAAAGTAGAAAGGAATCATGTGCTCTTTCAGTTGTAAGCAGTATGCTAAAAATACTATGTACTGGTGTATCTGGTTTCTTTATGTGTATAAAGGTATCTGAGGTGACTGTCTCAAACCGAGGCACTACGTTGGTGGACTGGAGGGCAGCAGAGCCTCAGTGGGCAACAAAACAATATTCTCCTCTGTGATATGGTCACTGTTGTAATTAAAGACCTCTGACACCTCACACAGCGGCATCAGCAGCGAGCGCCGTGGCAGCAACCACTGAGGGATGGATGGCTGCTGTTGCTCTCCCTTTTTTTGTGCGGTAAACAATGTTGGTGGCAGCACAGGTTATTATCTGAACTTACAAATTATTTCTGACATGAGCAAAAAATGGCTTTGGTAAAGAAGAATATTACACAATATTTCTTGCAGAAAGCAGTAAAAAGGCCTTGACTAGGAATAATGTTGGTCAAAATGGTGCAAATATACACAGCCATGTTTTTCTGCTTTACAAACACTCCGATTTACTCGTCTTTCTTCAGCAAAGTGCACAGACTAAATTTCTGCCTAATAGAGGCTGTAAAAATCATGTCAGCACTAAAACAAGCATTCAGCACTATTAAGTTCCAAAATGAACAAAAATGTGTGGCTGCTGTGTATTCTCACTACTCCTTAATGTGTACCATCAGTGGATATAGTTGTGAATTATCACTTAAAGGAAATCCAACCCATTCTGGACGACTTTTTTTTTTTGCACAGCTGCAAATCGTACAGTGCAGACAGAAGCTCGAACAGATTGCAAACATACCATTAAAAATATTTTCCATTGAGCTCTTGCAGATATTAAACTCCTCCTATTGATTTGCAGTTTGTGAGAAAATGTGTAAATTGCCATCTGCTCCCATTATATTTGGAGTGTGTCTGGATGTCTTACTTTCCCTGTATACACTGCTGGAAAGAGCACTACAAGTCTGAGTGCTACAAAGTCACACCTATTTCACTCTAAAACTGTGATTGAGTGAACAGTTTTGGTCATGTATGTCTTTTTGGTCAGGGGTCAGTGGTGAGGAGCTTTCAACCTCTGAACAGTTTGAAAAATGTAATTGCACTTTGGCGCTTTTTGACTCCAAGTACCTTTCTGTTGTTGATTTGTCGGCCATTTATGGGTCTTTGCCATTAATCACTGTGTATTTAAACTCTTTCCAACATTTTTAGATTTATAGACCAGTACTTTTTTATGACTGAAAGAACTGTTTGTGTGTTTGTGTTTGCAAACTCTTTCCCTCAGGGACCAATAAAGTATTTTAAAATAAATTGAATACTATCAGAGTTACAGTGAAGTATTGAACTTCAGGGTGAAAGAATTCTATTTTCTGAATATCCACATGACATGTCGACCAAGTACCAGTTTAAGACCACATCTTTTTCCTTTTTATTTTGTCCATTTTCAGCTCCTACAGCCTGCTCTTTCAAATTAGACTTTTTTCAGAAGGCAGAATGTGTTACAGCTAAACTATCAGGAAATTAAATGTCTGAAAAACAAAAAGGAAGAAAGAAGCAGAAGGACAGAAAGAGAAATTGAGTGGTGAATAAAGAAACGGGGAGCAGGTGATCAAGACAGGTAATGCTGGAAAAAGGAGAAGCGCTTGAACGGTGGGATGACAGTGAGTGATAAAGTGCTAGAAAATGAAGTGAAAGGAGACAGGTGAAGAAAGAACTCCACCTTTCTATCGGTGTTGTCATCTTGTCCTCACCATTCATTTCCCTGTTTCGTTTTTTTTTTTCCACCGGCTCTCCACTCATCTGTCACTCACCCTATCTCCACCTTGCTCCTTCCTAATGCTCTCCCTCTTAACTCCTCAAGGATCATTATCATTGCCTGCTTTCTCTCACTGCTTCATTTATTCACTCCCCCCCCGCCCCCGATACGTTTGTTCCCTGTTTCTCCTGTCCTGCCTCTCTTCCTCTGCTTCATTTCGCCATCTTTCTCCATCTCACTCACTCATACTCTCTTCCTCCCCCCTCCCGTCTTTGTTCGTTTCAGTTATCAGCCCTCTGCTGTATCTCCCTCACTTCTCTAAACTCTCTTTAGTGCTGAAGAAGAATCTACGGTCAATTTATATCACTTGGTGGGTGCTTTCATTTTCTTTACAATTCATGCACCCCCCCTCGCCCCCCCATCATACCAGCTTTTCCATTTGCTTCATAATTTATGTTCCCTCTTTGTCTCTCTCTGTCTCTCTCATCTCACCTCTCCATTTTCTCGACTTTTTCTGCTTTTCAGTTGTCGAACTAAATCGTCTTTTCCTCTCAATTTTTTCCCCTAATTACTCTAGCACTCCTTTTCAGTGGCTTCTTCACTCCACAAAAGCTATCTGTCTGGTTTTGCTTCACCTTACCTCTCCAATACTCACAGCATGTCCCATCAACCCAACTTTTGTTTAAATAAACTTAAAAATTTAGGTGTATATTCCCATCTGGCACATTTGGAGCATTTCCCTCATAAAATGTGTACATTTGGACACGTGTGACTACAGCAATCACACACAGATTTGGGACAAAGCAAACAGACTTACACTGTAATTAAGGGTGATTTTGACCTGCCTCCAATTAAACCTCAGAGATGTTTGTGGTAAGAAAGCAAATGAACTGACCACCAATATTTTGTGATAGTACAATTTGATTTAAGCATGATTTCAAAAGCCAAAGTACTAATAAATCCATCTGTTGATCTGATCAGAAAGTGATCATATGAGTAATTTGTGCACGGTGTGTATTTATTAGTGCAGACTGTTGGGTAGCAATGGTTCATATCAGCAAAGGTATTTTCCCTCATCAATGGTTTACTGTTAAACTGGTGTGCTTGTGTCCCACCTTGTGCACCGTGTCAGTCCATTAAGCCATTTAGAAAGTGTGTGACAGCTCTCCCGCCGTAATAAGCCCTGTATCATTACAGTATAAGACTTCTCCCATTTGTCCTGTCTGTGACTGCAAGTCATTATTGCCAGCCATGACAGCCAGACTGTCTGTGTGTGCGTGTCTGTGTGTGTGATGGCTAAATTTGGTCCTTGAGACACCCAGAAGGGTTTTACCTGGCAGGTGTTTGCACATGTTTTCATTGTGATTGCCTCACATCACGCAAGCGTTGCAAGATGCTACCTCAAACCTCACAGATGTGTAACTTCATCAAAATGAAGGTCAAGTTCAAATCAATTTCAAACTGCTGTCCGACAAAGGCAACAAAATTTGTTTACTGTTATTTGCAAATAATATCAACATCATTACTTTTAATTAAGTGGTAGAAACTTTCCAGCAGCTACACTGACGTTATGGCATTTGCATTCACCTTTTATTACATGCATACAGGTTATATGCAAGTGCTGATTCTGTGTTAAGCACTGACAATAATTAAAAGGGTAAAAACATTTGCCTTTTATGCAAATCTGTCAAAACAATATGCTATTAGAATAGTAAGCCTTAACAGATGTGAGGGTTATTAACTATAACTGTTCTAAGTGATATTTTCTCTGCAGTCCTGTAACCAGAGATCCATTCACTGTTTTGGAAAAAGATGGAGACGCGCATGAAAAATTAAATAAAGAGAAGGTGAGAGAGCAAGAGTGATGTGTTGGTTTGTGTTCGTGTATGCAGGGGCTTTACATGGGCCTTACATACTGTATGTTGTACTGTACGTGCATAATACATGCAAGCAAACCCTGTGCACAGAGTGCGAGTCAGAGCATGGCAGCAAAAGTTCCCCTTTTGCACCCAAAAAAAAAATCCTTTTCTAACCTCGCAGACATTTCTTTAAGGCTTTCTATAAATGTTTTATTATGTTGGAGAATCATATCATTAGTGAGTGAAAACCAGGTTTTTAGTAGCAGCTATTAACGAGTTCTGACAGATATGTGCTTATGTGCTAACTAAACACATTGCTTTAATTTTTGCATCACCTCTCGGCTTAACTAATTAATACCTGTAGCTGTGAAACTTGTTTTCTTAAAAAATGCTCAAACAAGAGTCAAAGTGACACATGGAAGTGAGAAATGGGTAGGAAATAAATGTACAATTTGATGTTTTGCAAGTAGCCTACTGTATCTCAGTCCTGATGGGCAACTCTGCTTTTGTAAGGACAAGGTAGAAGGAACCTTCCTCTGAGGAGACAAAAAACCTTTTTTCTTTGTTAAAGCACAGCTGCTGTGACTTTTACCTGAGAAAAAAACAACACTGGAGGCAGTTGTGAGAAAGAGAGAGGTGTGGCAATGCAACCGTATGCATCAAGATGGGAAAGGAGGCAGAGAAAAGAGAAGAACAAGGGAAAGCAAAACTTTTCTTTGCTATCAAGAACTTCTACCCTTTAAAAAAATCTTTGTTGAATGCTTTAATTAAAATTCTAAGAAATATATATACACATCAATAAAATTTTGACATTTCACAGCTAGGTCTCTCATCCCTGAGGTCATTTCTGGGGAATATGAGAAGGTGACAGAGAGACGGAGAAAGAAACAGTGAGGAGAAAAAAGCAGTGGAAGATACAGTACAGAGAAAAAGGGGGAGATGTCAAGAAGACACAGAGTTTGACCTGAAGGTATACTGAATAATGGATGGTTGGAGTGAAGGGTGGAGAGGAGAGGTGGGAGCCGCCATCACCTGATTCTCCCTCAGCTGTTTCTCTTTGTCTAAATTCGCTTTCTTTGCTGCTTTTTCTTGTTTTTTTCTTTCTACCTTCTCTCCCCCTTTCATTAATGCTCCATAAGACACTTGCTTACTCACAAAGGAATCATTTAAATGCATAAAATTATCTAGTCAAGGCGCTTATTCTCATCTCATTTCTGTGCGTGTAATCAGGCTAAGGACATAATCATAGAAAACTGACGGTAAAATATGTAGATTTTTCTCAGCTATTAAATTTTTTAAAAAAAGAAGTGGAAGCTCTTCAGCTTTATCAAACAGTGAAAGGTCAGTTTACTTCGACCCCTGTGTTGCATTTAAGCAAATCACATGCTGCAGAGCCCTGTTGTGATGAGCAGTACACCAATTATTAAATGGATCCGTGTTAAATGCACTGTGGAGGAAACTGTGCAGCTCCGACCCATGTAAACACTATCATGAAAGTATTGCCTGGAGCTGATAGTAATCGAGGTATTGCTAAACACACTCAATTGCCAGAACACAACAACAACCTTAAACTCCTGGAATGCCAAGATTACAAGCAGGCAACACTGGAAACGCAAAGGTCAAGGCAGCAAAGCTTCAGAGAGAACGGGGGAGTGAATGCAGAGAGGTGAAAATGATTCTGCAGCTATTGGGAGAAACTGAGGATTTCCAAGGACACCCTTCATTTATATAGGAAGTCAGCCTACAGGCTTGTCTGTGCTGTTCCTCCTAGTCACGACCCTCCAGGTCTCACTGTGGTTGCCAACGTGAACATTGAAGCCCCCAAGCAGAACAAGTGAATCCCCAGAAGGAGCACTCTCCAGCACCGCCTCTAAGGAATCCAAAAAGGGTGGAGACTCTGAACTGCTGTTTGGACCATAGGCACAAACAACAGTCAGGATTCGTCCCCCCACACGAAGGCAGAGGGAGGCTACCCTCTCGTACACCGGGGCAAACACCAACATACAGGCACCAAGCCGGGGGGCAATACGTATTGCCACCCCTGCCCGGCACTTCTCACCAGTGGCAACTCCAGAGTGGAAGAGAGTCCAGCCCCTCTCCAGATTCCTTGCTATGCGTCGAGGTGAGGCCGACTATATCTAGCCCGAACTTCAACCTCGCACACCAGCTCAGGCTCCTTCCCCACCAGAGGGGTGACATTCCACGTCCCTAGAACTAGCTTCTGCAGCCGAGGATCAGACCGCCAAGGTCCCCGCCTTCGGCTGCCGCCAAGCTCACACAACACCTGACCCCTTTGGCCCCTCCTGCAGGTGGTGAGCCCACGGGAAGGGGGTCCCACATCGCCTCTTCGGGCTGTGCCCGGCCAGGCCCCATGGGAGCAGGCCTGGCCACCAGGCGCTCGCCATCGAGCCCCATCCCCAGGCCTGGCTCCAGGGGGGACCCTGGTGACCTGCATCCGGGTGAAAGAAACTCTGAACCATTTATTGTACTCATCATAAAGGGTCTTGTGAGCTACACTTTGTCTATCTATTTGTCTATGAGGCATCCTGAGTCCTTATATAAGTCTTGATCAGGTGATGTTAGTCAGGTGTGTATCTAAAACGCATGCAGACCGGGTTATTGTCTGGTACAGCGGCCTGTAATGCAGAGTAAACATAATGTTTCCAACTGGAGAGTTAAGATTTTGAGATTATTAACATACAATATAGAAGAGCTGAAAGACATCTCTGCTGTACAGACTTTTCTCTAATCTTGGCTCCTTTCTTTTGAATTACTGGATAATTTCATGTCTTTATGTGTCTAAGTAAAAACTCAAAAATGTTGTGACAGGGGAAAATTCCTTATCAGTTAAACTGGTCGCAGCCTGTTCATTTACATTTCCAGCTGTGATGAGGGGAATTAGTCATTTTTTGAGGTCATAAGTCATAAATCTTTCTTCTACAAACCATGGTCATGCAGAGGAGACTTGGTGCTCAGTCAGGAGAATTTCAGGGGAACTAATACCAAGTGGACTTTTACTTAAGTTTCAGTTACAGTGGAGTGGTGCTGGTGTGCAGGGCTGAACGACGCCCTGGAGCTGGTTGACCCTTCGACACCCTGATTCATAATCTCTGTGCCTGTGCAAATTTATCTAAGCTATGTTATATATTAATAAGAATGAATTTCTGGTTCTTGAGTTAAGTTCTTTAGTTAGAAATAAGTAGATCTCCAATGTCCTCCAGAAACTGTATAGTATATCACAGCTTCATATCCTTCACTTATCGAGTCTGAATATATTTAAAGTCCTTGCTGTGTGAGCGTCTGATTATGTGAAATGTCAGTAGCTTAAAGCCAAGTGAAGATGTGTACAAACTATTAGAATCATCATCGAGGAAATCATTGACTCATGAAGAGAAAAAACTTAAAACAGCCATCGGCTGTGATCTTTGAACCAGCATATTTTCCTGTCAGCACAGTTAGAAGTCTGATGAGCATGAACAGAAGATTAAATCACTCAATAAGTCGGTCATTATGATATTTTGCAGTGGCTCTCACAGTGGGGGGGGATAAACACTCTCTCTGCTGGTGTTCTTACAGGAAAGGTTTCTTTATCTTATTTATGAGTCCACAGTGAAACAACACAGAGACTTTTGTCTCCGGCTTTTTGTTTTCCTTCTTTGGTTTTGTTTCTAACTGGCAGGGGAAATTCTTGTTCGGTCAAACTTAGTACAAACTCAAGTTCTGAGGCAAGTTTATTGAGGACAGACTCTAAATTAACCAGCGTGTCACATTTTCTGCAGGTTGTAAATCCTCATACATAACTGAATAAGGTTTAATCTTTAAGTATGTTACTTTTC
>JAUZTA010000010.1:8338444-8350466 GCA_034780835.1 Ctenochaetus striatus | reverse complement strand
GATGATGGAGGGGTTTACTCGTTCACTTCCCTCATCTCCCCTTCTGAATATTCGTCAGGCAAAAAGAACTGGTAGGTCTATCCATCTATCTGTCTATCTATCTGGACACAATAAGCACAATGATGTACGCTCTCTTACAGTAAAATAATGTGTGATAAGTCAAATACAGTAACATACATTCACACGGCACAAACAAGACAACACATAGTCATTGCACGGAGTGAGAAACAGATGGCAATCTCCAGCTGAACTGCCAACAGCTACGAGGCTAACATTAGCAAAACAAACATGGCTGCGTCACACCCTATCAAAGTCCCCCGAGGCCAGTCCCACCACTCCGCAGCCATCTTGGCAATGTACATGGGCATTCATTTAGGCCCCTTTTTTCTTTTGAATCGGCTTAGAGTTGTCACATTAGTTTCAATCATCACCAGCACATAAAAACTGCAGTTACATAATTGCACGATAAACTGAGAAATATGCAAGGTTTCACCACACCAACTTCTTTTACGGCTAGCTCAGGATTGATATGCTAGTTACGTTTACTGGTTTGGATGTTGGTTAATGGTGTATGATTGGCAAATGGGTGGAAGGGCTTGGATATGTATCATACAACCATTATCTCTTGCGTTGCGGACTTAACCATTCAAAATGCTTGAATTGGTTTGTCTTTTCAGCTGAATGGACCATTGATTGCTGTCTGCTGTGGTGCAGTGCAACATATTAGGGTTATCACAGGATAGATTTTTAAGGCCTGATCAGAGAAACAAGCATGTCACTGCATTATATAGACCCAGTATTGTCGTTTGTAAGTTAATAAAATTGTTGTGTGTGACTATAATCTGATAAGCCTTCACACTGATGGATCTATTTAAGCTTCTTTGATGATGACTTTTAGGTACAAGTGCACTATGTGTGTGTGTTTAAACATATCAAAGGACAAATTTATCAATTAAACAATAAAAATTAGAAAATTAAATGAATAAGTACATCTCATGTTTTAAATCAGACAGAAACCAATATGACTAAACTGATGTTTTTACTGTAGAAGCAACTTGCCTCTGTTTTTTGTCCTCTCACCTATCACTTGTTTAACTGTCCTTTTGTATGGAGCGGTAAAACTTCAGAGCTTTGTCTAGTTAGGCAGGGCATGTGCCTTTGCCCTAGGCATTTGCTATTTATTCAGAGTTGATTATCACATTGATAATCCAACATGTCACATGTCCAAAACACTCTACACACTTCACCCTTTTTGGCTTTCTTTTTAACATTAAGAATAATGTAAATACACAACTCAGCACGACATACAAAAAATATAGTAATTTGTGGACTTTTTAATCCAAAAATGTTACATATTGTGAGTTAAAAGGCCCTGTTTTGTTTTGATTGTTTTAAAATTCTTGTTCTGATATGTGTGGTCTTAACATTTTCTGCAATTTCATAAGAGAACCTCTATTTATATTGGATAAATAACTTAAGCCTCTAAACTTAAGAGTCTTGAGTTAAGACCCTCAGTATTTGGATTAATAAACTTGTGAACAATGTCCGTTAAATTTAGTAGTCTGTGGCTGCCATTTCAGTGTGCCTAATACATACTTAAACAACATGTAGGTAAATATACTTGTCAGTTGGACTATAATCAGAGCCGCCAAATGTAATATTCATCCTCAGTCAACAGACTGCGAACACATTGTTTTCACAGACTAATTTAAAGGACCTAAAGAATTAATCTTGATTTGATGTGCACTCTTTGGCAATTAGGCCTCATTGTGATTTCATTATTTTACAGTCTAGTCAGGCAGAAGCCAACCAGAGATCACCCCCAACCATTCATGGAGTCAAGCCACAGGTTAAAAAGGAAAGAGAGAATCAAGTAAAAACCACAACCAGTTCAAGAATAGTTTTTTCTTCTTCTCCTCGCTCTCTGTCATGCACATACACACAGCTGTGACCTGTTACACTGGTTCTGGCAGCAAAATGGGGTGGGGGGTACCCTTGACCCTGCATTTGATTGTCCCTCTGTGCCTTAGTGAGAGAGAAAAAAAATGTAACCCAGCCCCCTGCTAACATTCCTCTCCTCTCCTCTGCTCTCCTCTCCTCTCCTCTCCTTCCGTTTCCGGTGAGTGTGAGCGTGAGTGGTGGTGGTGGACGTGCGAGTGGCGCGGAGTTTGAAGGGGTTTCTGTCCCTGTTTTCTGGATTTCTCTGTTTTCTTCATCTGTCCTATGTGCATGATCAGGTAAGCGTTTTTATATACTTTTTGAGTGTTGGCTGAGTGATCAGTGTTTTTCGTCTGGTGGTTTTTCGGGAGGAATGGCGTCCTCCGAGATGCCACCTCCGTCTATCCGGCAGGGAGTACGGATAGTGCCGCCGGACAGTAATGTTACTGTGGAGGAGGTTCTGCTTGCTGCCGGTGAACAGGTAGGGCATGATAGTCTTTTATTTGCGTCGTGAATGAACAAGGCTGTCGTTGTGTTTTTGAAAAATGAGGCCCAAGTGTATCAGCTGATAGAGAGCGGCGTGTTTATCAGGGACGCTTTTGTGCAGGTGTCCCCGCTGTCAGTTCCCTCCACGCGGATCACCGTGTCCGGTGTTCCGCCATTTATCTCTAACGAGTCGTTAGAGAGCGAGCTTCGTAGGTTCGGCAAGTTTGCCAGCGGGTTTAAAACGGTGAGTTTGGGATGTAAAGATCCAAAGCTGAAGCACGTGCAGTCTCTGAGACGGTAGGTTTTCATGTTTCTGGATTCACCTTCTCAAACACTGGAGGTGTCTTTCAGAGTGAAGCATGGTGATGGCTCTTACATGGTGTATGCTAGCTCTGGACAGCTGAAATGTTTTGAGTGCAGGGATGTGGGGCACAAACGTGTTGCGTGTCCGCATAAGGGGCAGGGGACGGCGGGTGGATCACCTGTTGTCCGCAGGGCTCAACCCGAGGAGTTTGATGCCGCGGTGGCGGATGACGCTGCGCGCGGTGTTGGGTCGGCTGCTGATGCCGCGCCAGGTATTGCGGTGGCGGATGGCGCCGTGGGCGATGCCGCGGCTGCGCTAAACGCCGCGCCTGACGCCGCTGCGGCTCTTCAGCCCGAGTTTGAGCCTGTGGCTGCGAGTGCGGCGGCGGAGCGTGGCGATGTGCGTGAGGAACATATCCAGTCTGAACAACAGGCTGCTGTGGACGCAGAGAATTTGGGCAACTCTCAGTCTGAAGGCGCTGAGATGCAGCCTCAGGCTGCAGAGGAAGCGGCTTCTATGAGCTCTGCAGGCATAGAAAATGCTGCCTTTAGCAGTGAAGTGTCAATTAGTCAGGCCTCATGTGAGGGAGAAGACCTGGATTTTGGCTCAGAGTCAGATACTGTATCTGTGTGTGAAAGCAACAGAAATACAGATGATCTCTATTCTTTAGAGGACATAAATAATTTCCTTGATGTAACTTTCAAAAAGTCTGTCAAAGTGAGCGATTACTTTAGTGACACTGAAAAGTTTATTAAATCTGTGGACATATTGAAAAGACTGGTAGGTTTTGATCTTTTGGATGAAAAAAAACGTTTCCGCCTTAAAAAGCACATCACAACTCTGAGAAAGGCAAAAACTAGCAGACCTGTTAGAATAATAAAGAAAGTAAAATGATCATGTTTCACTCGGTGTTTTCCTCTTTTTACTGCTCTCTGCTTGTTTCTTCATACCTGTTTCTCATCTCTCACCTCTCTATGCAGAACCTTAAAATAGGGTCTTTGAACATTAATGGTGGGAGGGACAGACAGAAAAGAGCATTAATTTCTGAGGTTGTTACTCAGAAAAGAATAGATGTACTTTTTTTGCAAGAGACACACAGTGATCCAGCAGATGAGGTAGATTGGGGTTTATGGTGGGAGGGCTCGTGTACCTTTAGCCATGGCACCAACTTCAGTGCAGGGGTAGCGATTTTATTTAGACCAGCTGCAAATGCAACGGTTTTATCTTTCACTGAAGTAGTGAAAGGTCGACTGTTGATTGTTCGGGCTGAAATAGAGAGTTCTGTTTTTTGTTTTGTTAATGTGTATGCCCCAAATCAGGGACCTGGAAGAGCAGGATTTTTACCCTGCTAAAACAGGAATTGATTAATTATCACCAGGACCAATTAATTATTGGTGGGGATTTTAACTGCACTTTGGATTTTACCATGGATAGGACAGGTGAGGAGCCCCACCCACAGTCATCTCAGAGCCTTCATAATGTCATCACACACTTGGACCTGTCAGACACTTGGAGGGTCAAACATCCAACATCCAGACAGTACACATGGGTGAGGGTTAGTAATAACAGGGTGAGTGCAGCCAGATTAGACAGGCTGTACATTTCCCAAAATCTGAGCTCCAGGCTAATTCACAGCAATATCAGTCCAGTTGGCTTCACTGACCATCACCTTGTCACCATAGACTTGGTCAGCTCGCCAGGGGAACGGGTTAAGTCCCACTGGTTTTTTAACAATAAACTTTTGCAAGACATTGCTTTCTGTCAGAGTTTTGAAAACTTTTGGCAGGAATGGAAAGGAAAAAAAGGTGTTTTTAGTTCTTTGAAGCAGTGGTGGGAGGTTGGGAAGGCACAAATTCGTGTTTTCTGTCAGCAATACACCTCCCATTCTACTGCTAAAATCAAGGCAGCAGTTCAGGAACTGGAAGCCAATATTAAGACTATTGAGGAAGGGCTGCATAGGGCCTCTGATCCTGCTATGGGTCATCTGCTGCAGGAGAAGAAGCTTGAGCTGAGCTCTTTCCTGCAGGAAAGAGTGAAGGGAGCCCTTGTCAGGTCTCGCTTCCTCCAACTAAAGGACATGGATGCCCCGACTTCTTTCTTTTTTAATCTGGAGAAATCGGCGGCACAGAGGAAGCAGATGACCTGCCTTAAACTTCCAGAAGGCAGGGTGACCACAAACCCAGGTGAGATTCGGAGCTGTGCTATGGCTTTTTACACCGACCTCTTCAGGGCGGAGCAGTGCAGTATGGAGTGTCGTGAGGAGCTCCTGGAGGGGCTCCCTCAGCTCAGCCTGGAGGAGAAAGCAGCGCTGGACTGTGAGCTCACTCTGGAGGAGTTAACAGTTGCTGTCAACCAGTTGGCATCAGGACGGGCACCTGGGATTGATGGTCTCTCTGCTGACTTTTTTAAAAGTTTCTGGAACATTCTTGGCCCTGAGTTGCATGCTGTTCTACTGGAGTGCTTCAGGGCAGGATCTCTTCCTGTCTCCTGTCAACGAGCAGTACTTTCCCTGCTGCCCAAGAAAGGAGACCTGGCCTTACTTAAGAATTGGAGGCCAGTGGCCCTCCTCTGTACAGACTATAAAGTACTCTCCAGAGCCCTATCAAACAGACTTAAAGACATCTTAGAAATGATTGTGCACACGGATCAAACATATTGTGTGCCTGACAGGACAATCATGGATAACATTTTCCTCATCGGAGATGTTATTGATGTTTGTAGGTCTAATGCTAATGTCGATTTTGGTATTGTGTGTTTGGACCAGGAGAAGGCTTTTGACAGGGTGGATCACTCATATTTGTTTTCTGCACTCAGGGCTTTTGGTTTTGGTGATGGGTTTCTGGCTTGGATTGGTTTATTGTACAGTGGAGCACAATGTTTGGTGAAGACAGGGGCAGGGCTGAGTCGGCCAGTCCTTGTGCAGCGGGGGATCAGGCAAGGCTGTCCGATTTCAGGCCAGCTTTACAGCTTGGCTATTGAGCCCTTGCTGTGCAAACTGAGGGATCGACTCAGTGGCCTCTTTTTGCCTGGGTCCTCGGATCTTGATCATCCTCTAACAGTGTCTGCTTACGCGGATGATGTTAGTGTTTTTATTAAAAACCAGGGGGATGTTCAATGTTTGCAGGACACCCTGTCCCTGTACGAAAGGGCCTCAACTGCACGGGTGAACTGGGCAAAAAGCGACGCTTTGTTGATGGGACACTGGAGGGATCAGGCAGCGCCCAGTCTGCCTGGAGGACTTCAGTGGGGAAAGGAGGGAATAAAAGTGCTGGGTGTGTTTTTGGGCACAGAGGGCTTTCAGGGTAAGAACTGGGAGGGTGTTAGGGAAATAGTGTGCGCGAGGTTGTCTAAATGGAAATGGTTGCTACCCCAGCTGTCATATAGGGGAAGAGTTCTGGTTGCCAATAACTTGGTCGCCTCGGCCCTTTGGCACAGGTTCAGCGCCTTGACGCCACCAAGGAGCCTGATAGAAGACATTCAGAGGGCCATTGTGGATTTCTTCTGGTCAGGGAAGCACTGGGTTCGGGCAGCAGCCCTCTATCTGCCTGTGGCCGAAGGGGGGCAGGGGCTGATTGACATCCAGTCCAAAATTGCCTCTTTTAGACTCCAGGCTGCACAAAGACTGCTGTATGCCTCTGGTCCAGGCTGGCTCAGTACAGCTCGTCTGCTGCTGAGGAGAGCTGGGCGCCTGGGCTATGATAAACAGCTCTTCCTTTTACAGAAGGAGGATGTGGATTTTATTGGACTGACACCCTTCTACAGCTCCATGTTGCAGGCGTGGAGAGTCTTAAAGACTGAACGTACCCCGGATGAAAGTCCGGGAATGTGGTTGTTGGAGGAACCTTTGTTTTTTAACAACTTTCTGAGGACTCAGACGATGCAGTCTGCCAGCCTGCGAGCCAGCCTCAGAGCAGCTGGCTGCACCAAACTGGGCCATCTGATGAAGATGACAGTGGACACGCTGAGGATGAGGAGTAACATCACTTCTGTCAGGCTCATCAACAAAGTGGTGCAGGAAGTCTGTGCTGCCCTGCCGCAAAACTTGAGAGTGGCTGCAAAAAAGTCGAACACTGTGCGACCAGTGGACTGAGGAGGGTGATTACAGCTTCCCCTCCCTGCACATCATCCCAGCAGTGGGGGAATGGCAGGAGGGAGGGGGCCAGCTGCTGTCTTTTGCAACCCCTCACTTGGACACTTTCAAGGATGCAGGAAAAAAAGCGCAGTACCACGTATGCGTGAAGGTTCTGAACCTGAACTCGTTGGCAGGGCTGAAGGAGTCGAGGTGGACTGAGTTTTTTGGCACAGGTTTTTCCCCGAAAGGCAGCTGGCGGTCCCTGTACAAGCTGCCCGTTGAAAAGCGGACAGCAGACCTCCAGTGGAGGGTTGTACACGGTGCAATAGCCACAAACAGATACAGAGCGCACCTGGATCCAGGGGTGGGGGAGGAGTGTATTTTCTGTGGTCAGAGGGAGACTTTGTTTCATTTATTTGTACAGTGTGCCCGGCTGTCGGCATTGTTTGAACTTTTAAAAGGGTGGTTTCAGGGGTTTGGGGAGGTTTTTTCTTTTACCTTGTTCGTCTTTGGCCCAAAGTACAGTGCACGGCAGAAAAGTGTTCACACACTGATTAATTTCGTGTCTGGCTCTGCCAAGTTGGCCATTTGGTTGACACGTAAGAACCGGGCGCAAGGTGTCGGCAGTGTGGAGCCGGTGCCGGTTCTGAAGGGACTGTTAAAGGCCAGACTGAGAGTCGAACACGCCTATTATAGGATGACAGACAATTTGGTGGCTTTTCGCCAAATATGGACTGTTGGGGGGGTTCTGTGCTCTGTGGGGGAGGATGAGGGATTGAGTGTTAATTTCTGAGTTTGTTTTGTTTTTCTGTTTTTGAATGATGTTTGTTATTGCTGCACATTAGGTCTGGTGACGGCTCAGTAAAGGGATTTTGAAAACCAAAACCCATTTAAAGGTTTAGTCTTTAAAATTTAGGGATACCTGTTGGCACAATATGGCTGAAATGGAATATAATATTCAAAGCTTTTTTTTTTTTTGTATTAGTGCAGAATAACTTGAGAATAAGAATAATTGTGTTTTTATTACCTTAGAATAAGTCATTTAAAACTCATTTTTAAAACAGACATTTCAAAAACTGGCTCCAGTGAGGGCTTTCTGTGTTTTTTTTAGCAAAATTTTGCAGCCAATGCAGGCTCTCCTACATGTTTTGACAGGGAGGGCGAAGTGAGGGATGTTCAGTTGGTTACAATCTGCAACCTTCTGCTAAGTGCCACTAAATCCTACACACTGGACCTTAAAAATGAATAAAAGGGAAGGTTTAATGACTAAGAGGACCGCTTTGTTGTGAATATAGCTTTAGAGAGACAAATGAGCGAAGAAGGAGATAAAAAGATACAAAAACATTTTGTCCAAAGTATGATTTATATTTCAAACTATTTTATTTTATGTCACACAGGAAAGTGAACATCTATTAGTCACATTGTGTAGCTGCAGCTGCTGTCTTTGTATTTGGCAATGAAAATAGATAATAAATGTTCTTTGAGTTTAGAGAAAGACAGGGAGACAGACAGAGAGGGAGAGAAAGAGACACACACAAAAACAGAGAGAGAAAGACCGAGAGAGAGAGACGGAGAGAGAGAGAGATGGAGACAGAGAGAGAGTGAGAAAGAGTGAGAGAGAGGGGGAGAGACATAGATAGATAGAAAGAGAGAGAGCGAGATTAACAAACAAGAAGAGACTGGAAGAGATTTAGAAAGACAGCACGAAAGGAGAGAGTGGGGGAGACAGAAAGCGGACGAGATGTGAATTCATTGCCTTAAAAGCAGCTCTGAGTCAAACAGTGTGATAAGAATCAGGCGGCGCATGCACACGTGCGCACACACAGACAGACACACACACACTCACACACACACACACATACACACACACACACACACACACGATCTGTGAATTTTTCTTTGAACCTCTTTGGACAGATAAGTAGATAAGAAGTGTTCAATTACTGTAAAGTCGCGGTGTGTGTGCGTGCACATTTAAAATGTGTCAGAGACGGAGAAGGAGAAAGTCCGTGTGAGACAGAAGCAGGGATGAGATTCTTTCCACCTATGTGTCATTTCCTCCCTCTCTCTCTCTCAATGCATTACCTCTCTGTGCTCTCTCACCATAATTTCACTGTTACAAGACTTGCTCTCCTCTTCCAAGGGCCTACCTTCCTCGATCAACCTGCCATTCATTTCACATCTCCCTGAAGCTATAATTCAACTATCCTCAATAAAAGAAAACGGATGAGCGCTGTCAAACTGAGTTAACAACAAATACATCGCCGATTTCCAGCCATCTGACAATGTGTCACTCTGTGATCAAATGAAATGTAGTCCTGTCTGATGTGATACCTTGATTCCTGTGACAGAACCGTCTTTTCTCTTGCTGTAGAAGTAAGGAAGGTCAGGATTAGTTGTTAGAAGTGCTTCTGAAACCCACTCCGTGTCTTGTTAGAAGCTAACACCTAAACCTGGTGCAGATGGTGGTTTAAAAACAGTGCTTTCCAACCTGGGGAACTTGAGCTGATTAGCAGGAGAATAAAGCAGACAAAAGAGATGTTTTTTCTGGCCTAAACCTAGGTTTTAATACAGCTGCATGGCTCTAGGGGAAAGAAGTCAGCCCAACAGCCTGATGTTTGTTCAGTTAGTGGGTCCAACACTTTGATTCAGACTGAAATATTTTATATCTTAACAGCTATTGAGTGGATTCCCATTAAATTTTCTCCAAAGGATGAATCTAATGACTTTCACGATCCTCTAACTTTTCTTCTTGCACCAGAAGGAGGTTGCCATTTGTGGTTTTGAGTAAATGTCTCAACAACTGTTGGTTGAAATGCCATGAAGCTTTCATCACACATTCAGGCCCACATCAGGATAAACAACTAAAATGCTAATATCAGCATGTTAGCATTTTAGCTGTGAGAACACTGTAGAACACTGACGTTCAACTTGAATCACAGCCTCACGACAGTAATGTCCGGTATTAAAGATTGAAAAGGGTGTTGGAATCACTGGTCCCAGATGTGTTTTTTTCTAAATGAAAAATGTTCAAAAAGTTTATCTAGATATGGCAGCTTTCAAGCACAAAAGCCAAGGGGTAGCAGGAGAGGGTGGCAGAGTAACTAAGGGCTAAAGCATCCTTAAACCAGCTGGCTTATCTTTTCTGTGTCTGTAAGAATCTACCCTGCCAATGTGTCTCTGAGCAAGACACCAAATCCCTACCGGTCCCAGGGGTGCCTTTCTGTAACAGAGGATGCAATTTAAGGTGGGAGATAAAAAAAGGAATTCTCACTACAGGGGATCAATGGAGTGTCACAAAAAGCCTGTGAGCTAAAGTCACCAGAGTTCCATGCCTCACCTCACCACAAAACACTCTGGTGGCAAATTATCTGCCTCCCCCTCCTTCTGTCTATGTGGCACTCTTTTCTTCTGCTGCCTTCCTCTTTCTCTCTCCTCCTGTCCTATTATGGACATAGCAACAGAGTTGCTGTCAGGACGACTAAAGGTTTGATTCACCGTCTGTCCCTGTCTTAATGTGCGTGTGTGTGTTAGATAGCAGATAAGAGCCATATATAAACAGCACTTGAAAGAAGAAATGTAAATGTTTAGAAGTCACAGCAGAACACAGACCATATCAAGATACCAGAGAGAGCGAGAGAGAGAGAAAGAGAGATTAAAGCTGGGTTCACACCAGGAGAACTAGCTTGAGACTGCAGTCAAGACTCTGGTCAAACTTCAGTAATCAATAAAGCTTAGTGGAATTTAGCATCTCAAAGCTATGCATTCATGATACTTAATCTGTTGCTGAATGTACTGGAATGCACCCAGTTTTTGAAAAGACTGACCAGTTGGAAGTATAAGACACTTGTGTATCTCAGTCACTCCAGAGCTTCATGCTAGCAGCCATTATACTGTCAGTTTTTAATAATAAAGCAATAATCGGTCATGTGTATTTCTTAAAGGATTTCAAGTCAGAGACAACGTTTTCAAGCACTGCTGGTGTTCTCTGGTGATACATCAGCACAATCAGATTTAACTGTCAGCTTCTGCAACATGTCATTAAGACTGCTCTTCATTTATTTTCATTTTATTTTCTGAGGAAAAAACAAAATGATGTTTCTAAAGCGGGAGAAGTTACTGGTTCCAGATGTGTTCTTCTCAATATAAATTCCCATTTGTCACTTTCTTTTATTGATATCCTCAATATCAACGTTCATCAGTTTAGCATGGAGGAAAGGTCTAAATGCTTTAATACCTACAAGCCTTATGAGCTGCTACAGCCTTAAAAAAGACACAAGTCACTTTTGGACAATCCTTGCTGGCAGGTATTCATATTGCTACACTTGTCTGTACATTTTTAGTGTCATTAGCAGCTGTGTTCAAAGGAGTTGGGGGGGGGTAGAGGCTGAGATTTTGTTGGACAATCTCACAGGCATTTCACTGTAGTACTCTGACAGTAAATCTACAGGCCCTCATTGGTTTTACTCTTCATGCAGCTGCAAAATGAAGATCAGGTTTTATTGTTTGTTTGGGGGGCTAGTTAGTCAGCCAGTTTCATGAGAATTTTTGCTTTTAAGAAAAACTAAAACTAACAGGCTCTCAAGGGAAAAAAAAGTCAACCATAAATCGTGTTTCCTTTTGACAACAGTTTTTAGCTTTTTTTAACTTGAAAGTGTTGCTGAGGTATTTCAGAATGAAGGTATAAATGATCTCTCTCTACATTTTCTTTTATTTCTGTTCTCCTCTTCACAGAAAAGGTCAGCATCACTGTTTATTCAAACGTCACAGCTTCATCAAACTGGCCGTTTTTCTCTGCAAATACACCTTTAACTCCTCAAAGTGAAGCTGTAGCTAAGTTCTGTGGTTCAGATGTGATGGGTTTCTTGAGATTTGTCAGTGCTTGCAGAATTTGTAAGGTCTGTAAGTGTGTGTGTTTGTGTTTTTGTGCGTGCCTTTGAGTGTGTGAACATGTTTGTAAATCCTTGCACGAATGTGTTTGTTTGTCAGCAGACGCTTACGTCTCTGAACACTGTATATACATGCTCACTAGAGAGTGCACGTGAGTGTGTGCATTCTTACGCAAGTGCGTGCTTGTGTGCGTGTATGTGTGCGTGTGTGTTTTTGCGCTAGTGAGTAAGCGATTGTTAGCAGAAGCTCGTTAACCTCAGAAGTCATTACCACAGCCCCGAGGTTTACGCCAATTAGACAAAATAAACGACAAGCAAAAAAAAAAAAAAAAA
>JAUZTA010000010.1:8288685-8300151 GCA_034780835.1 Ctenochaetus striatus | reverse complement strand
TGACACAATATGACTTGTTACCTACAAAAGAGCAACAAAACACGAGTGCTTTTCAGAAATATTTGGAGATTCTATCCATCCATCTATCTATCTATCTATCCATCTATCCATCCATCCATTGTCTATCCATCCGTCTATCCATCCATCCATCCATCCATCCATCCATCCATCCAAGTAAAACCTGGGTCTACCATGCTGTGTTTACTTTCTTACATGTGAAAACCTGTGTTTTTTGTCTCTTTCCACACCAGTTTTTCTGGAGGCAGATTGCTGATTTTTTCCAGTTGGTCAGTGTGGTTCACTGGCAAAGACAAAGAGGTTCCTTCAGCCATTTTTCTTCTGCAACTGCCTTGTTATTTGGCATGTTTTTCTAAATGTCCTCTTCAATTATCATTTTTAAAAATGTTTGGACCTTTTTACTTTTATTAGACATGTTGAGGTATCCAGCAACTGTAAGGACTGTGAATACCAAAGCCATCAGGTTGGACTCAAAATTTGGACATTACTGGTACATGATCAGTACCTTACCCCTCTGAGTCACCAAAAAAGCACCACCCCACTTTTTCCACATTAGATTCATTGTTTGTTGTCAAACATATAACCTCATAACTCATATTTCTGTCTGCCAAGGTAAATTCATTATTTTTTTTCGAACTATTATAACTTATTCATACCCATGACCCTTAGATTCTCTCTGGCATGAAAAACACTGTTTATTCAAGACATTTTTTTACCGATTTCTAACAATGATATTAATCTTTGACCCTGGCAACAAAAACCAGCTAGCTGAATAATGATAGGAAAGCATTAAAGTAAATGTTTGAGAAATACAGTAATAAGAACTTTTGGGGGGTTTATGTGCTGTCTGGTTAAAAAATATATGTCTTCAGAGTATCAAGTAATCCTTTACTGTAACTTATTAGACAACAAGATATCATGCCAAAATGTGTAAGAGACTTGCGTCTACCTTGTCAGCTTTATGCTTTGGGCATGAAAAGAACATTTGCATCAAGTTAGCAATAATTAAAATCTAAGATCCGCATAGACTTTCAAACTAAAGCTGAATAAGAAGCATTCCAGGTGACATTCACTTTTTAGGTACCAAAGTTAATTGGAAAAATCATGGTTTAAAGTGATGTCTTCCTTGTGATGATCTCTGCTGTTTAAAGCAGAATCTGTCCGTTAACTGCTAGCAAATGGTGGGATTGTGTGGCATTGACTACATTCTGGTGACAACGGGGCCCAGTGCACCATGATCATACATCAAGCTATACTAATCTTCCACTGCTCATGCCTAAAGTTTCTCCAACTTCCTTAATGGCTCAATCCAGGGAGCAAACATGATTGGCTAGATGCGATTCCTGGATTGATTGTGTAATGCAGACAATTGGCTTTTGAAGAAACTGGTTCGGACATGGGTCATATAAGTGATGCCTCTTTGACATTTCAAACTTATAGCCATTAAATTTTTACAGTTTTTTCGTCTCTCTAATGATATCTTTGAAACTGTCCCCTTGTAGATTGGCAAGCCTATAGCACATTTAGGTATGCAACCATTAGAAGTTGTAATAGAGTTTTCACATAACAGCAACAATGTTCAGTTAAAGTAAACTTTTTTTGGCAACTGTCCTTAAGTGTATTCAAATACTAGAATTTTAAAATAAATAATTTTCATGTAAATCCATGTAGAGTCAGAGTTATTATTTTTTCAAGTTGGAGAAACTTCATTAAGTTCATCAAAAATTCTGTTTTTGCAGTGAGAAATAGAGGGATTGGAAAGTCCAGCTCAACAATCAGCTAGAAAGCACTTTTTTTTACCAAGTCTTCCCAAGACGAGATCACTTTTATGTCCAATTCTTGCCAAGAGCTTTATCTGCAAGCTGAGTTGGACACAAAAGCCTTACAGTTTATGCTGGAAAAAGGATAACTACTCTCTGCGGTGGTCCAGCTAAGAGATTATAGCCAGGATCATGACCACAGCCGTCACAATTAATGGTAGGAATGAGCCAAAAATCCATGGTTACAATGTCTGTGGAACTGTCTCATATCATCACACAAAAGGAAAGCATTATGTGTTTAATGTCTTATATAAATTCTCCCTTTTTACCCCTTTAGGGATTGGGAAAAAAAAGGTTTGACATTGCAGCTAAGTTTGCCATAAAGTCAGAAGGTCAGTAAGATATGGAGGATATCAACTCAAGAGTCTCTCAAAATCAGAGTTGTCATCTCTGATTTGTTTGACCTTCTATGGAAGATGCAAGGGGGATCTCTATCTTGATGTCAACTGATCTTAAGTGAAGGAGGCTCTTTCTGATGAGATTATATCATCTGTGAACACAGAGTCTAAGCTAAAGTGAAATCAGCCTTTAGTAAAAGTGATGAGCTGTGGCTGTTTCCACAGAACGTCCAGAGGATTTCTTCCTGACGTCACTGCACAATGACGTGTTGGTTGAGGATTCTCCAATGAGAAACTGAGATGGTCTAGTAGGGCAAACAGACCCGGAGGTAAAGGTGGCCTATGATTAGATTGTCTGCACTTCAGTTATGCAATACTTTTTTTTAGAGGACCTTAATATTCTCCATGTGGTTGAAAGATAAATTCTCAGCTGGAGGATGTCAAGAACTCAAATACCAGCACATCAAGTACCAGTATAAATTTAATTCCTATGAACTAAGAACTAAGTATTTTTAAAGATTTTAATGCCAGACAGTCAAGATATGAGTAAAGATATAGATTAGAGAAGAGTGGGGAATTGCATAAAACAAACACCCTCATTGGACTTGAACCAGAATTTTGTGGTTCGTGGCAACTTGGAATATAAGTGCTTTTCTTAAGAAAGAATTTGAGTAGTTGATCTCTAATTGAGTACTTTAATTTTCTACTTTATTATACTTCTAACTCACTACATTTATTTGACAGAAATAGTAAGTAATTACTCAACAGATTGATGGTGGAGAATGTACTGTTCTCAATTAAACTCCTCAACGGCATATAGAGTAGGTTAAACTAACTCCACCTCCACCAGCTATTAAAATGCGACTCACATATTTATGCACCAGTAATGATAATCTAATAATCCAATGCTGTAATAAATATAAATGCAACTTTGGAAAGGCCACACTGTTGCATAATGAATAGTTTTTTGTAAAGTATATAAAGAATACATCTTCCACTGCTTGTTGGCTCCTTAAACTCCAAGCTATGGGGGCGCCACATGCATGCAGTGTACAATTTAAGTCAAATTCAGCGAGTATGGTACTGTGTGCTTCATATTGTAAAGGATCTGTGAGAAACTCTGGTCTCTGCCGCAAATGTTGAGTAATTACATATGCATCTTCCACCCAGAACTCTACACCTTTATTCACTTTTGAGCTCACTTCCATTTTACTGAGAGCATAGTTGCTTTAATCACAGGCTTGAAGATAAGAATGCAATGAGAGGATGTTGTTGAGAATGAATGACTTTAAAAACATTTCCACTGATGTTAGATAACTGGGACATGCAAAAATCCTCCATTGTGGGCAATTCTGCCCATTGATAGGATTGCTTATGTTACAAATGCATATATAAGTGCATGCCTCTTGGGACACTGTGAGGTTATTATGCAACGTTTGTACATGGACTTCAGAAAAGAAAAAAGTCTTTTGGCTAAATCTCACCCATGAGCCAGAATGTTTTTTAAGTTCTCACTAGCTGGCATTATGCTTGACATTTTACATAATGATCTAACATGCTATCGTGGCAGTGTCACAGCAGCAAGTTTAGACAATGGGCTTCAGCCCCGCAGGCAAGCTGAGCTCTGTAAGATGGCAAAGCTTGTGTGAGAAACATAATTACAGTTGCATCATACTGAATGTGTTGTACTTAGTGGGAAGTGCAACTCTGTAATGAGTTACTTCTTTATTCTAGCAGTCACTGAGGACTGTGGTGTTGCTGCCTGTATACTGAACAGAGAGCAGCTCCTGTGATGTAAATTGTGGTCACCCTGATTGGGTGTCTGTGCAAATACATGCCAATTTTAATGCAGAGAGATGCAAAAAATGAGTCACAAAATATTTTCAGTGCTTCTAAAGGATGACGCCCCTGATTACAGTACTGTTCCAATGTGTTGCTTTGGACCCCGCCATGTGCTTTTAAGGCAGATCTGGAGCTGCAGAGGAATATCACCAGCAAATCACTGAAAGCCTCTCACAGCATCACAGATGAGGCCTCCTCCAGTGGAGATGAGAGGAGAGGAAAAAAACATGCGGATTATATCCCTGGGGTCAGCATAACACTGGAGATGGAAGTGGCCAAGAGGCCTGATTCATGTGTGCAGCAGGAGGTCCAGCTCCTACAAAATGATTCAGTTGATAGTGAGACCAGTCCTCTGAAGGAAATGGACGTCACCGCCGATGTTAACGTGGTGAGTCTGCCCAGACTTAATTTGGCTGACTGACTGAGTGGTGTGAGATGTTGTTAAAGATGAAATCGCACCCGAGGTAGGTGAAATGTTTGAGCATGTGTACTTTTAAGACCCTCTCTTAATAAGGTTTTATGCATCATCTGCAGTTGTTCAGCCACATAATCAAGTTTTATTATAATAAACTTATTATATTATTAAAACCGTATTTATTGATAGTAATTTTAACAAATAAAATATATATTTTCTAACGCATTTTCTTATTTCTATATTTATAATTCAATTACATGTATGTATTTTTAAGCAGCATTTGGTGCATTTATGGCAGCTAATAATTTTATTTATGTAACCCCAAACAAACAAGTAAACAAGTTCAATGTTGCCTAGATACTTCAGAAATGCAAGTAATCCCATTCACATCATGTGCTTCAGTGGATAAGGTGTGTTATCTGCCTCTCCTTTTGATTCACACCCCAAACAACTGTTCAAATAAAAATAATTGTGAGCTGATTCATCTTTTGCTTTCCAATACATTGATCAAGTACAATACAGGTAGGAGTGGCCCCTTCTGGCGTGGACAAACCCACAACGTCATTTCAGTTACACTCCACCCAAAACTGATCTCAAAACAGATATTCAACCCGGACATAAGAGTTGTCTGCAAAAGGTTGTCATTTTCTCCTTAATGGAGAGTGACAGCTGTTGTGAGCTTGTATTTGACAACAATGACATTTAATTTCCGTTCCAATTTACAGGAAATAAAAAGTACTAACACTGTCGTATTTTCAGTAGTTTCTCATCACTCTCATCAACCAATGTAACTGACTGCGTTTAGTGACCAGAGCCATTGTTTTTACAAAGCGATGACATTAAGAAATGATTTAGTGCAACCTTTTAACTTTTCTTTGTTCCTCATGAAACCACTGTCTACTACTGTGGAAGCTTTGTGGTTTTGGAATAAGCAAACATACTGAGGGTAATGTCTTTGCACTACAGGGAGTATCTTTAAAATGGTCTCAGTCATTATGATCATACAGAGCACTCACATAGTCTAATGACTCCCGTGGGATGGTTTTGCTGCCATTACAAATCCACAACTGCAACAGGTATTTGGTGTAAAGCAACGTTACTTCTGCAAAATGTAAACTTAACTATTCAAGGATTTAAAGGGTGTAAGAGATGTCTCTGTTTTCTCTGTTACCTTGTTTCGATTTTCTAGTCTACTGGCCACACAAAGTACTTTACAACCATGTTCACGCACAAATCACACACTGGTTCCATGCAAGGTGCCAACCTGCTCATCAGGGGTGCTTTGCTATTCAAAGTGCTCCATGATATCTCTATTCACACACATTTAGAGGTTCATTATCTTGCCCAGGGACACTTTAATGTGCAGACTGAAGGAGCCAGGAACGAACCATCAACCCGCTGATTAGTCAATGACCCACTCTTGCTCCTGAGCCACAGCCTACATGCGTGACTGTATTTCATATATGTATCACAAACTGAGCTCTACATTACAAGATCATAATGTAAGTGCTGCCATAAGTCTTTAAGATATAAAAATTATTCTGACAGAAAAATTTACCTGGTCATGACCACATGTTGCTAGCTCGTTTTTATAAACTAACAGGCATTTGCCTCAGCAGGAAGACATAAAAAGCAAACAAGCCTTTAGTCCTATTTTCCACAAAGAAGTCGAGGTTGTGTAAAATCATGTGCATGGGCAAAATCACACCCAAAATCCTCACTGAACACCGAACAGTCCAGGTCTGAATTAGAAGAGTGAAAGACAAAGTAGTTCATGTTGTTTATATGCCAGCTTCTAAAAATAATGTAATTTCATTTAATTTTCAATGTTATTATTAGTTTTTGTAAAATGCAAACTATTGTTTTAGAAAAGTTTGGATGTTTAACTTTTTCTTGCAGTGAACTGAGTGATTCCACTGAAGGTCCCTTACTTGTGAGCGGAGTTTAGTAAGCTTAACTGTAATGATTAATGAGTGTGGTGCTGTTTCCCAAGGAGACATGGCTCAGTGACAAATAACAAAACAAATATGAATAAATAGTTGGGTCAACCCTTCTTCATTTTAATGTTTGGAATTTGGTGTTTTATGTTAACTTGACAAAGTGCAGAAGAATCTCAAAAGACAGAAGAATTCATGAAACATTCATTTAAGATGTTGCATAATACAATTCTAATTCTCTTATTGACTAAACATGACAAAGCATACCACAAAAAACATGATGTGTCTCATCTTAACGTAGCCCAAGATCATAATGTGCATTTCTTTCACTTGATTCAAATCATTTACTGAATGTTTTTGTTATATTGTGGTCAAAACAAAAGGTCACATGGTTATTTTCCATGTTATAGTAAAGGGACATTAATGTATAACAACAGATAAGGAAACAGTGGTGTTCTGCTGGATTAAATCGCCTTGTTGGGCTAAATATAACCAATTATGATGATACTGGCCTGTTCCCCAATGTCATATAAAAGTGTAATTAAAAAGTAATACTTTATAATGTGATATAAACATTGTTAAATGGAATATTGAAAAATGAAGAAATGAAGACAAATGACAATTTTGTTCTGTACATACTTTATTCAAAGGACCAAGATTGAAGTAAAAGGTTGCTGGTGAGTAAAGCTTAAGGAAAATAGAAACTCAGCCATAGAAAAATGGGAAGAAAAACATTTTTTTATATATATATATTCTCGCATTCTCCACTCTTTCTTCCTTTCTCTCTGTCACACACACTGTAACAAACATCTCCAAAATATAACACTTTCTTTTTTGTTCGTGCTGTGTTTCTGTGAATAAACAAACAAAACAACTCCACACATAAATATGTTTCCTTTGATCAATCTTCAAGTTTATTGAGGGAGAATGTTAAATTTTAAATTGTTTTCTTTTTAAAGATTTCATTAGATATTTAAAAAAGAATGCATGACGCTTTTTCATTATATATTTACTTCCTGTATGTGTCCTATACATCTCATTAATTTAAGAGAATCTTTTTTTATGATAAATAAGAAGCCGCAAATATTTTGTGCTCATGCTTATGTTGTGCTTAGCATGCTCCACTGAACCTGAAGGAGTTGAAGTAGTTGTATAAAATAATTAAAAAGATTTATGTTGACACAGTTTTATAAAGGCTATGAATACTTTAATTTAACAGAGCACACCAAAGCTTTGGCTACAAAACTGATGGAAGCAACAGTGAAAGGGGTTGTTATTATTTTTTTATCTTAGTTTTATATTTTTATGTATTGTATATAACATAATGTTTACAAAAACATGCATTGTAGCATATTTGGTAAACACTGACAAATATCGTCTTGTTTCCAGAGTCAACTGGATGTAAATGGATGTGACAAACTTGAATGCTTATTACATTTTGCAATATTCCAATATTATATTATGTAGATGAGATGAAGATAATATTCTAAATCTGGGGGAATATATCATTATGATCTCAGCTAGTGTCTGTGTGCGCACAGTAGCTCTTGGAAATATATTACTGTAATAGAGTAAGTATTTATTCACACATTATATCTCTCATGATACATTGTCTGACGGCTCTTAGCTTTAAGAGGTTTCAATTTCAAACTTATCCATCATAGACACACAGATCAAATAAAAGTCGCCCCACAGAGTGTCATATATCTGAATATCTACTGTTCACCTGCAGTTAAAATCAGGACTTTTCTAATTATATCACTGGAATTTCTCTCTTTTACTTTCACTCTTGCCCAGAACAATTTCTATAAAATTAATTTATACTGTGAAGTGGCTTTAGGTTTTAGTAGATTTCACATAAAGAGAGAAGTAGGAGAGGGGAACAAATGTGTGTGAAAGAGAGAGGGAATGAAGGAGATGATGCTAAATGGAAAGCACAACTTGTGAAAAGTAAATCTGGTTTCAGTTTACATGCTGACGGGCTGCCGGTTTGTCCATATGTCAGTGTAACATTTATAGATTTTACATACACGCTTCTGCTCACACATCAACGGCTCGTCTATGTCTGCATATCCCCCTCGTCTCTGACTTTCTGCTCTCCCCCATACGCTCATTGTGTCCCTGTGCTCTTAGACGTATGCCGAGCGCTGACGCACACACACACACAGACATAGAGAGAGAGAGAGAGAGAGAGAGAGAGAGAGAGAGAGAGAGACTGTGTGTCTGGATTTACCGTAGATGAGATTTTAAAATGTTGTTTTGAAACTTTGAGGCTTTTAGTAGAAGTCCAGATATGAATCTATATTGGTCCCACAGTGACATATGGCATTACAAGAGTGAGTTGCGGTTTAGAAATGTACAAAATTTTCTCCTCTGTGTCCTCACAGCTTATTCATTTGAAAATAGAAAGCAAATAAACTCTGATAGATACAGTCAATAGTTAAAAGATTCTCTCAAACTATATGTGACTCTTTGTCTTTGTTTATGCCAATTTGTGTAACAATTTTAGAGGAATTGATGTACTGCCCTGGTTGCTTCGCTCGCATGCATGGACGTACTTTCAGTTCTTAACTGTGTTTCTGAAGTATGGGTGGTCACATAAAAAACATATCATCACTGTGTTAGAATAACCATGCTAACATCCAACCGGCTCCTCTCGCAAAGACTGTGTTTATGTAGAAGGAGTTGGGTTTTAATGCAGCCAAGCTCCACCTGCACAAAACAGCAAAGACACAAAATTTACACAAAGAATTATCCATTTAAACATGGATCCTCATGTTACCTGTCTTTGGACACAAGTAAGTAACATTACTCTGTGAGAATAATCCAGTTAAGATCATTGTAAGATTACTGGAAAACCCGTTAGGATGTCTGACTGCCAATTTGAATCAGGTTTCTCCTTGGACTTCTGGTTCTTGGTATTACTTCTTACCAGGGTTTCACACATTTCCTTTGAAGTATAGTATCTTTGACAAATTTAGATAGGACAGGTCTTCAGTTTGTTGTTTGATTTGTTTGGTCTAATTTTTTATTTTGAATCTCTTTCTGTTTCCTCTGTAAAAAAAAGAGACTCAAGAGTTGTGATAAATGTACTGTATATATAAATAAACCTCCACTTAATGTCAATGGAAACCATGCTGCTGATAAGCGCTGACTTCTCCTGCCACCACTGGGATCATCGTTATTTTCCACCGTATTAGAAGCAACCTCCAGCTCAGAGGAGGAACTGGCAGCCTATATTTCTGGAAAGTTGTTCACTCTGACAGCAGGACGCCACAGCTGGACTGGAATATTCTGTTTACAAGTTTATTCATGGTGACAGACAGGCTCAATGGTGGGGTATTAGAGGTGCATGAAAACAGCTTATGCCAAATGAAGAGAGTTTTTCCAAAACTCGCTCAGTCCAATTTTGGTCCGCAAAGGGCAACCGTCACATAGAAGTCATGGTTACAGGGAATATGGACGCATAAACTATCCAATTTTAATTCCCTTTCACTTGTCGTCAGCTGTGTGGGTCTGCTGAACTTTCCAGAACGCTCTCAGTTCAATTTGACAGCAAGCGATGATGGAGAGGGGTTAAAAGGAACACACACTGTAGGAATGGAAAAGATAATATGCATTCAGTATCATCATTTAACACATGTATTGCCCCTGATAACACACAACTAGGTATAGAGTTATTGATATTAACATACAAAACAATCTCCATCAGATGAACAGTAAGATAAAGCCTGTGAGAATAAGTTAAGCACTGAGTCAGTTTCGGGGAAGTGCCCCATGTGGGTTTAGCTAATCGCTTGATTACTCTTTATTTATGTCATTAAACACACAATATGTAATGTCTGTCGCCATGAAAAAACATAAAAACAACAAGACATAGTTGGATGACATAGTGAAGTAATGTGGGATCATGAGAGTTGTTGTCATTGTTGAAGAACCACCATTGCCAATAAAAATCCATCTGACTGACTAAACGAACATTTCCCAGACAAGATCACGTCTGAAAGATTCGATCATGTTACATTTAGTCACATTTGCTGACCTCCTCATTATTAATCGTGTCAACTTGGAGGAAGAAAATGAAACGTAGCATCACCTTGAATGAAATTACAGATTTCTATTGGAAACATTTGGGATAATGTCAGCACACAACTCAACATAATAAATAACAAAAATAAAGACATTTTTAGACATGTTAATGTGGAAATGTTACATATGGTTAGTTTAAATATAAAGCTACAGCCATCCGCCTGTTAGCTTACCCTTTTACCACTGAAAGGAGTCAGTGTCATGATTAATGGTCACAATGACTCTCCTGCACAGACCATGTGTGAATGATTTCAACGCAATAATTATTATCCCGCCATAACAGCCACAACACATACTTTCTCATCCCAGTGTCCTCTGTTTCGTCTGATAATGTGATCATGGTTTACACAAGCACACAAACACATACGCATTATAATTTACACAGCGTTTGATGACAGACATGACACCGACACAGCTGTATGTCTGCGCGTCTCCGTGTGTGTGTGTCTGTCTGTCTGTGTGTGTGTGTGTGTGTGTGTCTCCTGGTCTCAGTCTCCAGTTGAGTCAGACAATAGGACAGTTATACTGGTGAAACCACCAGCTCGGCCCGCTCCTCACATTTTCCATCTCACCATGTTCACTCGCTTTGCCTCTTTTTTCCCCTCGTCTTCTCTTTCTGCTCAGGGGAGATGAGGAGTGAGGGAGCATTCATTTACACAGTGCCGAGCCGACTCCTTCTTTCTCTTTTCGTCGCTTACTTCTTTCATTTTTTTTTCTGTCTCAAGCCCTCAAAATCCACCGTCTTCATTAATTCTTTAATATTTAATTTTTCACACATTTTTGTTATTTCTTTCCTCTTCCTTTCTTTCTTTTATTCTTGCAAAGCTGAAAATCCTTCTTAAAATGCAGTTTATATAATTTTGAAAAAGTATGGATTATAAAGAAATAAGATGGACAAAATTGGAGGCTAAATATCCTACTTTGCCCCCTGTAACTTGCTGTATTAATTTTTCTGAAACTAAGTTGGTGATTCCTTCTTGAGAAAGTTAGGCCGTCAACAGCCGACG
>JAUZTA010000010.1:8264262-8279212 GCA_034780835.1 Ctenochaetus striatus | reverse complement strand
CAACAGCTTGAAGCAAAGTTCTGTCTGTCTTAATGCTTTCACCTTCTCACTTTCAGTTCCCATGAAATCATACAGCCTGTTTTTTCTGTTGAAAAAGATGCAATAAAAGATAGCCAGGCATGAAGAAATAGCAAAGAAGACTGGAATTTAAACAGAAATCAAAACCACAAGTCATAACATTTCTCTTACAAATGAGAAGCAAACCATAAAAAGACACATTTCTGAGTAAAAGATAAAGAAACTTGAAGAGCCCTCGGAGAGCACAGACTTCCATCACTGTTTGTAGTCCACTCTTCAATGATATGCAAAGCTAAAAGCACAACCATTGTACATATCTTGATATACTTTAATACTGTTAGAATTTCTCATATTATGTTCAGACTTCTTCTTTCACAAACAACTGCCCGAAAGTGCTCCATAACAACTGCTTTATGTGATAAGACCCCAGAGGGTAACTGGTATCACTAAATGTGAATCATAACACAGAGTCATCACTGTGTTATATCACTTGTAAATATTACTACCATCTCCTGGATTTTAAGATATAATTCCCCAGTTAAATCTATCTATTTCACAATGTTGAAAAATAACTAAGTTCAAAACATGACTGTTGTTATTTTTTGGGCCCATGCTCCGCCCTTTCACCAAGTCTTATCTAGTGTTTTTTTTTTTTCTAATCCTGCTGACAAGCAAACAATTCTGACCATTACGACACAGCTTTCTCAGCAGAGGTAATGAGAAAGCAGTGACTGAGCTGCATCAGTCCCAGTCTACTGTCTGCTCTATCTGGATAGTGTCTGCTCTGCATCACTCACACTTAGACACACACCGAAGAAAATTTAAGCAATATGGCCATAACTGTGCTTATATACCCCACCCCCGACCTCCTTGGGGGTAACAGTGGCTTAGAAGGTAGAGCAGGTCATCTATTAATCGCAGGGTTGGTGTTTCAAAGTGTCTTTGAGCCAGACACTGAACCCCAGGTTGCCCCTGATAGGCAGGTAAGCATCTTGCATGGCAGCTTTTCTGCCATCAGCAGGTGTGTGTGTATATGTGTGTGTGTGGCTACATGAAAGACTGTGAAGAGTATTGTCCGTTAAGGTTGAAATGCACCATATATAGAATAGTCTAACTGTCTTTCTACATCTATATCTCTCTGCCACATCATCTCCTTTATTCTCCTTTGGTTTTATACTTTCTTTAATCCTCCTCTTCTGCTCTACTCCTTTTCCCTCCTTTTCTTTCTCTTCAGTGTACTACAGTTATAGTTTCATTATATCTGCTGGCAATGAAATGTAGAGTTGAGTTCAACATTTTATTGATCATAGTTTAGCTTTAGTTTTTATGTCATTTTATATCTTTTATGAGTAGCAAATAAGGAAAAAAGTGGGCCGTCAAGTGCTAAACTGACTTCTGGTGAAGATGTCTATGCTGTTAAGGTTCTTTCTTAATCTATCTGTATGTGCGTCACACTGTGTGCTTACTGCTAAGCCTGACATAAAAGAAGGGGTTTTAAACTTCCCTATTTTGAGCACAAATTTTCCCTGGTTTCTTTTGAGGTGTTCAACTTTTGACCTCCTGTTTAAAGAATCTTCACTTTCATCCATTAACTAAAAATACAACTTCAGCTTCCTCAATATATTTCTGAAAAGCTATTTGTTGTAAATTGAAAAAATACTTTTTGATCACCAAAGTGATGTCAAAGCAAACCCTTTCAAAGACTTTTCATACCTACAAGCGTCCAGAAAGGCCAGGAATAAGTCATTCAAAATAATGGCTTCTTCATTTTGGAACACAAAAATCATTTAGTTCAATAGAGTGCAGAAGTCCTCTAAGGCCTAATTATCCCAGCGGTAGCCATTACTTCCACATTCACAGATACAAGCTCTCTAAACAGACCTGCCTCTTTACAAAGTTTGAAAGCCCCCCTGTTACTTCAGTGGTTGCTGAGCTGCTGGCTTTGATTAGCAACACTTGTAAGCTCCTGTTCATAAATTACGGTCATTTTGTGCAAAGAGAGAGCCAGTAAAATATTACTGATGGCACCTTAAACATCAGCCACCGGCAATTATTAGCGGGCGCGTAGCATAAATCCCATTAGTACACTATGGCATCATTTAGCATTTTTTACTTCAGCTAAAGTGAGACAGTGTGTAGAACATCAAGAGTGAGTTAGGCGGGAGCAGGGATGAGGAAGTAATGACAGAAATAGATGTGTGTGTTTGGATGTGTGTGTCCTGTCAACTTAAATTAATTTAGTCATTTCAGATACATAACAGCAGTTTGTTAAGCAGGTATCTATTTGTGTGTTTTTCTGTTCGGGGGTGTGTGTGTGTGCACATAAACTGCTCAAAGAGAGTAATTTATCAGACAGCATCTTGTTGCAGTGTGTTTTTTTTTTTAATCTTCCAGAGATTCTGTTATCGTTGGAATTATGAGAGTCCACCGCAGGACAAATAACTGATTAACGATTTGTGCGTGCGTGAGTCCGTGTATGTGCGTGTTTGCATGTGTGTGTCACTATAAATCATATCTGATTATGATGATCAGGCAGGCAGGGCAATGAGCGATGGGAAGGAGTGAGGGAGGAAGACAAAAATGAAAGAGAGGAACACGCACACACATACACACACGCAGACAGAAAGACAGAAAACTGGATGGAGGGAGGATGGAGGAAAAACTGAGAGTAGTAGATGGATGGCGATGCTGAGGTCATAATTCATACCAACAAATCTCCAGCACTCAACTGAAAAATGATGACGCTTCACTAACATTAAGTTACTAATCACTCATCTACGTTGAATGTGTGTGTATTTGCATGCATTTGCTTTGAAAGACTTAACACACATTAGACTGCTAATAAGTGTGTGTTTGTTTGTGTATGCGAGGCGTTTGTGTCATGGACAAATCATGCAAAGTTGTTATTTTGCATGTGTGTGTATTTGTGCATGCAAATGTGCTCTTTCTTGCACCCGCATGCCAAATATTTTTTCATCAACATGCAGTTTTTACATTATGATAAACAAACTGCACATACTGCACAATGCATAATGTGCGTAGCTGCAAATCTTTAATAAATGAGTACACAGAAATGCATGTGTGAAGCACAGTACATTTGGTATAATATTTGTAGAAATGAAAGTCAGAAGAATCTCACAAAGGTGCACTTCTGCATTTTCTATTATCCAAGCTGCAGAAACCATCAATCTAGATGAATATAAAAGTGATATTGAAGCATTCCATCTTCCAAACACAAATCATTAGAAATTTTACCATTCAGGGCTAGCAAGGATGTGAATATTCCACATGTGCATGAAATGGAATATGGCATTTTACAATTAAAGTTGTAATCGCCAAACTTAAATTGGATGATGCAGATTTAAAGAACCAACCAGCTGGGTTTCCCCTGCAGAAACCTGGAAGGTAACAGCTTTAGTGTTCTACTTGTATTATCATCGAGACATCCAGATTCAAACTCGTGTTTATGTCGTTATCTAATGATTTTTCATGATTTTTTTGATTCAACAAATAACTCAAAGGCAACACTCTTCAGCAATGCTCAACTGCTGCTTTTCTTATCCAGAGCTCAGCACTGGCCAATGACTTACAAAATGACAAACACCTGCTTCAAAGGTGATCACTTACACTCATGTGCTTAAGATATTTAACATGTTTTTTACATATGTTAATGTAACATGAGAATTTGAAGAATTTTAAACCATAAGAAGCACATACTTGCAAGTATGCAAGTTGGAATAAGTGACAAAGATGGCAGATTTGCTGCTAATTGCTAATCAGTCATTACATAGAAGTATGTTAAGTATGCAGCAGTCTGTAAGTTGTCTTCTAAATGCAGGATTAAACACTGTGTGCCATAAAACATCATTTAAAACCATGAAAAAGATTAAGTTACCAAAAAATGCGGAGTCAAGACTTTTGGTTTTAGGTCTGTGTGTTTAGTTTCTCTGGTCAAATGGAAGTGATGTCCTTGAGAAAGATGCTGAAGGCCAAAAGCCTTAGGGGAGCTGTTGTGTAGGCGACCCTATGGTTTGACCTTCCTTGTGTGGAGACATGCGAAAAGATGAATTTGTCCTTCGGGGTTCGATAGTTAAAATAAAAAAGAATGTGAGCAAGGCCGTCTGTGGACAAAACACAGAACCCAAAGTAGCTGTAAAACACTGTGTGAAGTGTTGCCATTAATGCGTGTTGAAACAGATATCTGAGCTTCATGTGAATGTGTGATTCTTGTGTGTTTTGGTTTGTGTGTATGTGCAGTGGTCAAAGAAGTGTTTTGCTCTTTTACTTACACACAAGTTGCCGCATCACAGTGTAAAAAGTACTAAAAAGTTAACAAGGAAAAATCCTACATTCAAAGTTTTGCTTAAGTGAGAGTATAAAAGTATTTGCAACAAAAGGTACTGAAAGAATTATAGATCAGAGTACTTAGCAGGTCAAGATGGGGCTAATTTTAACAACCATTCTGTAAAAGGTTACTACTCTGCAGTTCAGCCTTAACAACAGAGTATCCAGTAATACCAGTTCACAAAAAAATTTACTTAAGTACAGCTCTTGAGTACTATTTGATAATTCCAGCATGTGTTAGTGTGTGTGTGTGGTTGTGTGTGTGAGTTTCAGTGTGTGTAGGCCTGCATCTGTTTGTGATCTCTGTGTGTGTGCAGTCTATATGTATGCAGTGTGTGTTGTTGACAGTTGCTGATCAGTAACCTGTATGTTGATTGCAGGCTAATAGTCTGTGAAAGAGATGTAGAAAGTGTGTATAAGTTGATTGCAAGGTGTGTCTGCGTGTGTGTCTGTGTGCGTGTGTGTCTATGTGTCTGTGTGTGCATGTGTGTGTGTGTGCGTGTCTCCTGATTGCAGAGTAATGCAGATCAGATGAAGCAAGAAATCGGCTTTTTGGCTCCATCAATCATTTCTCGGTCCTTCTCTCTCTCTTTTCTTTCTCTCTGGCTCACTCATTCTTTTTGAGTTTCACTGTCTTTGTCCTTTCTTTTTCTCTGTCATTCTCTCATCATCACCCTTTTATCTCTCTCACACACGCTTTACGAATTCACCATTGAACCATTGAATTTTTCACACAACAATGTTACGCCTGACAGATACAGGTGACATTTTCCTCTTTTTATATTTTCCCCAAGAGCAAAATATCAAGGGTACACTAACACAGGTCTTTAATTTATATTCAAAGCTAAAACAAAGACAGATTGGAGTCATTAAGATGACATTTGATTGATCTCTGTGCTGAGTTTTGGCCAAATGTAGTTTCCTAAAATAGTAAGCTGTATTACAACTCAGTCAACTGTTTTATACTAAAAGGTAGTTTTGCTACTAAACAGAAAATATTATTTGGGGTAATTTCAAATTTTTGATATGAAAGTATGACTCTGTAGACTTATTTTCACTCTGCATTTGCTCGGTGGACGTTTACAAATAAAACAGTGATTATGAACAGTCTGAAACATCACTGTTTTTTTTCTGTGCCAGCTAAAAATGTCAACAGCCATGAAGAGGCATGAGAGACATGACTGTGTTGAAAGAGCAGCCCCTTTTTTAACACATCTGGTTATTAAAAAAAACTTAATAGATCATTTGAAGTTGCACTTCACACGCACCAAAGCAAGATGTCATCTCTAACATCTCTACCAACCACTTATTCAATTGCTTCTGAAGTGCCTGATAAAAAATATGTTGAGTGGACGACTCAAAATTCCACAGTTAAATACGTTCGTTTGTTTGGTTCGCTCTGAATTAACAGGATTTTGATTCATCTGACTCAAGGTTTGGAATCATTTCAAGCTCTTAACCAGAAAAGTCTGCAATTCTTCAGCCTGAGACTGACACCATTATCATTTGAAACTCTCTTTGATTTGAGCTTTCTCTGATATACTCACACATCCCACTCATGAAAAGTTATTTTACGTTGTTACTTGTGTCATTGATAATCATGCCAACCAAATACTACTGACTAGTCGAGAATAAAACCAAGCTATGTGATCCATTAGCAAATAAGTAAACAAAGATTAATAGACTACCTTAAATAACTGACTTGTTGTTTGTAATCACATTAAACTTTGGCATCATCAGGCATCAGAAGTTAGTTAGCTCTGTCCTGCAGCTCTTAGATCTTTAAGCTATTATCTTTAGGCAGCTGCTGCAAGTTAAAGATATGATTGCCTATAAGTATTTGTTGTAAGCAAACACAGACTTCTTTCGAAGTCCTTAAAAGTCACTTTATGTGTTGTCTTTTCAGTATTCAGTAAGAGTCAGTAAATGGATTCTTTTGTATTCATCCAGAGTTATTTAAAAGGGATTAGTCATTTGCTGTGGTCTAAATCGATAGAGAGGAAGAGAGAGGGGTCAAGCAGAGAATCAGAGAGTGACTGAAAAAACAAACCTAAGCGTGTGCATGTGTGTGTGTTTGTGTGTGTCTGAAGCTATGTGAGGGAGTCAAACACATACATACAGACGTGCACTCTGCACATCTACAGATGCTCGTGCACATAGACAAACGTTTATCTATAAACATGTCCACGTACCAGATGAAGAAGAAACAGGTGCGCTTCCCCTTCACTTCAGATCAGCAGACTGTATAATCCCATTTTCTTGGTCTGATGGGATTATATGATCTGATATGAATAACTTGTTGATCTTGAACCCATTCTGCTTCTTGTGTTGGTGCAACTGCTGCTTGCAGATTATAGCATGAGATGCCCTTGAAAATAAAAAATTCTAATGGGTCATCTGCTCTAATGACTTCTTTATGACAAGATGCTTCAGCAGATTTGTCAGCTCTCCCCTTCTGAATAAAACAACCACAAAATAATTAAGAGATGAGGTTTTATTGAAGTCAAGCCTTTTCTTTCCAAAATGTCTTTTGATGAGACAAATAAACTTGTTGCTCATGTGCTTAACACACATTTTAGATTGTAAACCAAACTTAAAACATCTAAATCAACAACACAAAAAGGGGAACAAAGGACAGAAACTAAAAAAGTATCTTTTTGTTTGTCGTTTTAGGTGTGAATGTTGTAGCAATGGATGAGTCAAATAACCACAGAGCTCACAGGACTTTCAACAGAGGAACCAGTGTTGGTGACATCTGTAAGTTAACTTACAAATCTTTTTTTTTTTTTTTAAGGCAGAGTCACACATTTGCAAATTAGCATTGGTCTGTATTAATTTTCCCTTTGATTTTTTTCTATGTGAGCCAGAAAAGTCAAATAAAACGCTCTCCACTGGAGACAAAACAAATTTGCATCATGGGAGATTTGAACTTCACTGAGCTTTGACCTATAAAGTCGTAATCGAAACGGCAAAGATGTGTGTTGCTGAAACAGACTACAAACCAGCAAACTGACTTCCATGTGTGTCACATCCTGCACTGCTCTTAAGATAAAAACATGACGTGACATGCGAAGTGTTCTTATGAGTTTTCAGTCAAAATAACTTCCCTTTAAACTTTTTATTTTGTATTCTATAAAATAAATCAAACTGTGTGACGTTTTGTGTGTGATCACTGGGCTTATTTTCACTATTTAGTGTTTTCAATTTTTTGCCTGAGGACGATATTTTTTATTTCTATGTATTTTGTGGGGTATGTGTATGTATCATGAGATGATGCCAACACAGTTACCAAATAAGGCTTTTCTGCATCTATCTGCGCCACATGGCTTTAACCTACTTTATTCTGAAGATACCAGCACTAAAATAACATTGTCTGATAAGGCTCAACCCTAACTCATACACCCACACACATATATAGGAAGAAAGATTCATACACACACAGACACAAACACACGAAGATACACACAGCAGAGATAAGGGCAGCGTAATGGAAGATAAACAACGAAAGAGCGGAAGACGAATAATTAGAAACATCGATGCTTGGTATTTGTGATGATGATATGATGATATATGAGTCCCGCTGCCTGCTGGCCTTTCCCGAAAGTTCTCAGAGGTCATTACGGAAAACTCTAGAACATTCCGCTGTGTTCTGATGGGATTCCCAGATCTGCCAGTGTAGCTGTCAATTATATCCAGATTTTCAACTTTACTGGGGCCTCAACGCCACATCAATACTGCAATAGCATCCCTTCATCTATCTCTGTCGCGCTCGCTCCGTCCCGTTTGCCTGTCCCTCCTCCCTTCTTTCCACATTGGCACAATAGCAAGAACAATGCCAGGGTGCCACCACATCAAACACCAACAAAATAGAGAGAGAGAGGGAGTCAGAGGGACAGATGAAGAGGGAGACGGAGAATTACAGTGTGGGTCGAAATGTGATTGTGCATCAAAGCTAAACTGAGGGGAAAAAACTTCCTCTTAAACTGATTATATATCCATGAGAAGAAAACCACAATGTCTCTCTCTAGTAGTGTTGCTCCTTCTCTCTCTCTCTCTTTCTCTCTCTCTCTCTCTCTCTCTCTTTCTGTCTTTGTCTGTCTTATGGTGCCAACTGTCTACACGCTACCAGTGTCTACTTTTACACATTGCTATCAAAGCCACTTCTGTGGATCAATTCCAGCTTTCCATACGCTTTTTTCACTTGCATCTTTCTTTGTTCGGCAGCACTCCTCATTTGACAAACTGACAACATACCAAAAGCAATGAAAAGCCTCAGATCATGCCTCCGAGTGGGGCGATTAGCAGTTTTAAAGGGTTATTTCTCCCTAAACCAGACTTGACATGTTTTCCCTCTGATCTCTGACATCTTCTCTGTGGATATCAGCAGTGTCAGTTTTTTGGAACAAGGACATCAGAATTGTTGGCAGAACAATGAATCTTAATTCTGTGTCATGGAAAGGTTTAAACAGTTTTGTTTCATCTACAAAGTTGTTCTTCTATTAGCAGCCCTCACTCATGGAGATGTTCGCAACTAATGTTTGAGCTAATATTCAGGAATAAAGCTGCTGACTGACTTCTCAATAAGAGAGATATTGTGGCAGTTTTTATATTTTTACATTTTATTTTTTGGCAGTGTAAAATCTTTTATGTAGCATACACCATATCATGTGAGAAGAGGAAACATAACATGGCCATTTTGTCATAACAAGATTTCATCTCTGCTGATATTGATTAGTGGTGCAATGCTGATATATACACACATGCATGCCTGCACAGCATAAGCAAAACTGTAATATGATACACAGCATCAAAGAATGATAATGGGTCCATAGATTAAACCAAACATAAGCTCTGAGAGAGTGCAGTTCTATCAGGAAGTCAATAATTTTCTATACCCCATTTATGTACAAATAGAAATTTTTTTAAAAAGTTATTTGATTACCTGCATTTAGCTGTATCTAGCTATCTCTATCTTGCAACTTTGTAACCAAAAAATAGAACATGTCTCTGCCATCATAATGAAAAAGTAGCTACACCGGGTTTCTCCTCTGATACTCCTAGTCTACAAATAACCCAACAACTTGATGAGACTGGTTCCTTAGGTACGTGATGTTTCAAAGTCCTGGTTGTCTGTTTGGGAAACTGTCATCATGAAACATTTTAATATGTCTATGTAAAACTGCTAAAATCATTTTCTTGTTCAGAGGTCCATCACTTGCTTTGTGTATATGTGTGTGCATTTGTGTGTTTGTCTTTAGTTAAAAATCCATCAACTGCTTTTAAGTGCTGAGTGCCTCATTTTTCACATTGTGTGAGAGAGAGAGAGGACTGAGCTGAATGCGTAGCTGTGAAATATGTGTTTGTGGTGTCAAAAATGTGGGAAAAGTCCCCTTTTCTGCTTCACTCCTTAAACTTCTGGACACATTTAAAATTGGAGTCAAAGTTGCAATTGGACAAAAAGAAAAATTAAGTTGAAGTTAAATTTTAGAAAAATTAAACATCTTAATTTCCTGCTGTAAATAATTTAACTTACTCTATTCTTAATGTTTTAAAAATATTTTATGAAAAAAGATTCTAACCTTCACACAGAGTATCAGTACACAGTATTGTGTGGATACATCTGGACTTTTAACTGCAAATTTAACAAAGCTGACTGGTCAAAGTCACCATAATTTACTTTTTTGTAATCCTTGATGCAATATTCCTAAGGATTGTAAAAGAAATTTAACTAACTAACTCTGGGATAGTCGGTGGTTGTCTATTGTCCCATAAAATAAACAAATACATTAAAAAACTACCTGACATAGTGCTGCAGAGGCTATAATTTCTGTAAACTGTACTGATAAAATCACCATTTAGTTTAAACCACAACACTCTCTGACCACATGCGCACACACACATACCCACACACATATACATGCATTGCACCCTGAGGCGGTGTCCTTGACTCTGAGGACTGCCAAATTCACCAAAGTGTTAGCGCATCTTGACATTTTAGACAGGACATTTACAAACAACCAGTGACCAATCAGATCTCCCAGTGGACGACAGGTTGATATGTGACCATGACCAGAGGTTCTCCCAACTCCCGTCCCTGCACTGTCCCTGTTGTCAGCGAGAGATGTGATGAGAATATGATCAACTGAGTTCAACCCTGCCGCAGCTGTGATGTTCGGCAAAACTCCCCCAAAGGCCGTAAATACATCATACGATGCTTTATTACCGTTCTCACCAATTATTTGAAATACTTGCCTCAGTTGTTTCTTGCAAGTCCTGTTTCACTGATGTAATCTGGTTTAATAAAATACACATTTCACGATGCGTTAATAGATTCACTCAAACACACACAAACAGACACACACAAGCATAATACCTCAGTTTAGTTTTGATAATTATCGTTATGGATTAATGCATACAAAGTGAAATAAGTGAGTTTAGACGGATTCACCCCACACCAAATAATTTTGCATAAACATGTCACAACAATAATGTTTAGACAACATGGAAAGAAAAGGAGGAGGGTTGAAAATAAGGGGAAAAGAGGACACAACAGCGTTCGTGCCTAAATAATTATACAACAATTAGGTTTAATCTATAACATGCACACACGCATGAAAAAATTGATTTTCTCAAATCCATAAAAACAAAAATCCTACATTTTTGCACGTTTGCAGGCCAGAGACACAAAGTTGCTCAGTCGCTGTCTTTTCTTCACAAATACACAGAGAGACACACACACACAAAGACATGCTTTTGTCTATAAACCGCGCTCATCCATCATCTTAGCTAATGTCACATGTGTAAACTCTCTATGACGACACATGAAGTTAATTTATCGTTTCTCCCCAGTGTGTGTGTTTAGCGTAGTGTGTTCTCTTCTCTGTTTTTTTTTCCATCTCTCTATCTTCATCTTGGCTGCATCTGTCTATTTTTATGGCATCAATGTTTTCATAATTGTGAGTTAAAGCAAAGATAGACTGGTTTGTTTGATGTGTTTTATTTGTTTGTGTCTTCATTCCTTTGCGTATTGAAATTCCTATGTGTGTTCATGTGTCATATTTATAAAAGATATGAATGAATCTTAATGTAGTTGCATATGTAACAAGGATGTTTTTATACAAGCAAATCCAAAATTACAACAGTACAAACTGTCTGTCTGTTACCACCAGTCTTGTACTGCAAAGCAAACAAAAAAAGATCAAAAAGTCAAAAAAAAAAAAAAATTTAATTCATGCAAAATGAACAACAACTGACACAAACTGGGGGACAACATATGCATTTAATTCAGCCTGATTATTTTTCATTTGCCTTTGTGGATCCTTGGCCAAGAGCAAGGACTCTTGTTTATCTTCATGAAATTTAAAGAAAAGAAATCTGTCTTGTAAAAATGGAATTCGGCTGTCTTGTAATGTTATAACTTTCTTTGAGCATTGCTTTAGCTTTTGATAGCAAGACATTTATCTTTCATTGTGTTATATGTATAGTATGATGCCAGGTTGATTAAATTAAGATTAATCAATTCTAAAGCCTGCAAACATGTATTCATTTAATACCCTGTGTATTCCTTCATTTTGCCTTGTTACAAAATGATCAGGACCTTGTGTGAGAACATTTTGACACTTAACCAGGATTCCTCATTGTAATAATAAAGAGACTGTTTCCAATTGATATTCAGAGTTTTGGAAATAACAGCTTCGGTTTATGATGAGAAAAAAAAAACTGTATGATATTTCTGTTACATCTTTTTAGTCGCCTTGCACTTTGCGTTTTCTTTCTTTATAAATGGGCTCCTTTTTTCCTTGTTTCTGTCAGCCTTCCCACTCACTCACCTCTTTTGTATTTGTAATTATCCTTTATTCAAATGCTTTTTAACAATGTACAGTGTTTAGACAGGACATCACAGGATAGAAACACACTACAGGATAGCTATTCATTTTTACACCGAGGATGAGCTTGTGCATACACATTGTGTATAAACAGTATTTATTGTATGAAGTGCCGAGTGGATCACTTCATCTTTCCCCCCACTTAAAACTTTCTCCCCTCTTTCCTCTCATCCCTATCCTTCTTCTTTTCCTCTTCTTTCCAATAACCCATCCAAATGTTATCATCCTCTATATTGTTCAGAAGCTGTGACACTTATATGCAGACTGGATTTGCCATTGTGAGTGTTGTATTGTGTGTGTGTGTGTGTGTGTGTGAGAGAAAGAGGGAGAAAAAGAGGGAGAGGGAAGAGGGAGAGAAAAGGGGGATGATGATGATGATGAATAAGACTCAGGAGAGGGGGGAGAGAATTACCTCTGAGCATGAGGGAGTGAAATATAGATGAAGGGAAAGACGGAGAAAAAGAGACATTGAAGCCGGGAGAGGAATGATAACATGAATTGAGACAAGTAAGAGGGGAAAATGAAATAGGAGGGATTGAAAGGGAGGTAAAACCAGGTAGGGGTGTGGTGAGGGAAAAGGGTGACAGAGGAGAGAGAGAGAGAGAGAAGGAAAAGTACTCCAGTCTGAGGTGTGAGCAGTTTCACGATTCCCATCTTGTCTTGGCTGGTGAGAGAGAGAAGGACGGAAAGAGAGATGGATAAGCTATAATCGCATTTTCTGTGGCGTGTGCACGTTTCATGAATCCCATGTTGCCTTTTGGCTCTGGGCAACAAATTGAGGGTAAAACTAGCAGCAGAGATGAGGAATGAAAAATTTAAGATAATATTCAGAGCAGTTCCCCATGGAAACCTATTCTGATTCGCAGCATATGCAAGTGGAGAGAAGGAGGGTGAGTGAGTGAAACACTGGAGAGGAGTGAGGCGTGGATAGATGGAGAGAGGAAGACAAAGTGGGGGGAAGGAAAACAAGGAGAGAGGACAAAGACAATGAAAATAAAAAAAGCACAAAATACTTGGAACAAAACAAAAAAAGAACATAGCAGTGCATATGATATATCACCTGTAGCAGAGTCCACACGATTTTCTGCTAAAAACATTTCATAGACGAGTGCAGAAACATGATGACCGATTCATTACCTGGTGAGTCCACTGGAATGTTTGACCTTTCAAACAGATTGTAATTATCGGCGACCGCACGTTCGTTGGCGTCGCAATCACGATCCCCACGCGATTCTTCGCAAACTCATATGGGCTGAATTCTCCTCAGTATCCAAATAAAATGAGGGAAATGTTTGCCAGGAAGGAAACAAAATGGCTGCCTCGAAAATGGATCCAGATGGAGTTGTGACATCAAACCCAATATGGTAAGGGACAAGATTCCCAACTTGAGGGGTTTGTGGGAACGCCGGCCAGGTCTGCATTAGACCATAAAGAGTCCCAAAAGTCTCTACTCTTCTCATAAATTATTCCTGTGCAGGAGGCAGTTTAGGTTGTGCTGTATTCTGTGCTGATGTCAAGTCTGCCTTTACACCAAAACTTTCGCACTTATCGACTTCTTATTCGTAGTTGTACAGCGAGTGTTTGTTTGGGTATCCCATTCACAAGTTAATCCATGTAAACACCTCATCTTTGCTATAGACATCTGGATAAGCTCCTATCCTGTCTTTGAGGGGAAGTTAAAAACAAACTATAATACTGTGGCATGTAAGTCTGACTCACTGGATGTATACTGTGGGTAGAGGCGCACCACTGGGCAACTTTTTTAGTCGGCATACTCCATTTTTTATGTGTTACTATCTTGACATGGCACCATAGCTGCATCCTAGACTTTGTGTCGCCCAAAACAATCCTGATCGGTTTAAATTATTTCAAGCAAGTCTTCTTCCCCTGTAGCAAAAGGATATCAGTAAAGGTAGACCTTTCTCCAGTGCTATGACAATGTTGCTGGCTATGGAAGATCAATGGCATGTGAACACTTAAGCCAAACATCACAACAGCAAAATCCACCTTCTGTTTGACCTAATCTCATGAAATCTGCTTTTGCCTGTTGTTTTAATAAGAGGACACGTAATTCATATTTCATTTGTTTTTAGATTTATTAGCTGTCTGATCTACCTCAGATGTACAGTAACTATCTGTAAACAGGATCACAGAAATACGGGTACTGTCTACGAACAAACCACTAGCATGCCAAGGATTAGTAATATGAGTTCTGAAAGTGACAACAACGGCTACTGAACACCAACCAGTTACTGAAATGACGATCTATTACGAAACAGCCTGACGGATCCGAACAGAGGAGCGAGTCTGACAAATCTAGAAAGTCTTCTATGCAACCAGGAGCCAGACAGAAAGAAAGAGGTTATCAAATTGATCAGCAAAAAGAAGAAATGCTTGGTTGCTACTAGCCGAAAGAGGAGAGTGTTGATGTGATAAAACGTGGGACACAAACTCCAAATGTCCCCATAAACCAGATATCTGAATGCTTCTCTTTCTTTCTGTACAAGATCGGAACAAATTGTGCTTTCCCGTTCAGTGTCTGGTTTTTTTCTGACAGAAAAGAAGTTAAAAAAAAAGGAAAGAAATATAACTTCTAGAAGTTAAATCTGATCATCTAACACAATTTCTTTCTCTTGTGCTCTTCCAGAAACCTATTAAAAATTCTTTTCAGTCATGCAGGAGTAAATAAACTCTTAAAACTC
>JAUZTA010000010.1:8215177-8225876 GCA_034780835.1 Ctenochaetus striatus | reverse complement strand
GATAGATAGATAGATAGATAGATAGATAGATAGATAGATAGATAGATAGATAGATAGATAGATAGATAGATAGATATCATTAAGTTCAATCATGGGCCTACGAACAGTACACACAGCTGTGAGTTTGTTGTGTTTTCGGGTGGGTTAATATGAATATTTGTGTGTTATGACTGTAAACAAATATGGAAGCCTGCATCTTCTTTATAACCATCATAAACAGGACCACATGCTTAGAAAATATGCAAATCATTTTTGTTCCAAAAATATGGTAATGAGGTTTGAGTACAGAATTAATTAGACCTCCAACATTCTACAGAGACTCTACAAAACTTACCAGCTGTGTGAAGTGTGATTATGAGATCATTTACATATTAGTCCTATTAAGGGACATTAGCAAGCCTCTTGGTCACATTAGACCAAGGAAACTGGTGTTTACTTGTTACGTTAATGAGGGCTGTGAAAGGTCAACAAGTCAAAACCCCACAAGGAGGAGGAAATATGGGCACGAGGACAAATTGATAACATTTTTTTTCCAAGAATAAATTACTTAACAAAATTTTTACAACATGATAGTTAGAACAAATAGCTCAGCAATAGAGCTGTTTGTTACCATAGTAACTATTTTCCTAGCCTCTTGTTTACAATTAACAGCTGCAAAAGTGCAGCAGGTCACAGTGAAGCGCTATTTGGGATATTTTGCAAGGGAAGTGAATTTTAAAAGTTTATCAGAAAAAAAACCCTCCACTAATTGATATTTTTTAACAGAAATAATGTCACATGACTGTTTGAAAAGTAAAAGGTTCTGCTTGTAGTCAGAATTATCACCCAAAACAGAACTTTAATCTCATTGTATTTTGTTTACAACCATTAAAATTTAACCTTTGGCTCAAGCTTACTGTTTTCACTAGAATTGTCTCTTGGCTGCTACCAAAAAAGAAAAGAAAAGAAAAAAACAAAACTGTGATAATAGTGGAGTATTAAGAAACTAAGACCATGATATACACACCTTTGATTAATCAAAAATGATGCATTTCTCTTATTATTCTCTTCAAGTCCAATAATCACTCTCTCTTTACGCTTTGGTAATCAAATTTTGAGCAAACCATATGGGTCTTCAGGTTTTACAGTTGCTTTAGTGAGTTAGTTGCCTCTGTTGTCTGCTTGTTGTTAGGTGTTGGGCAGATAGAGTTCAGTGGCTTCATCAAAGCAGTTCCTGTCTTCAAGGACCAATGCAACAAGCCTGAACCATCAGGCATGAAAACAAAACAGTATGCTACAAGAAGCTAAAAAGCCCTATTGAGCTCCAGTTTAGGTGAGATAAGTAGTGTGGATAACCCCTTATCTGTTTACTGATTATTACAGGTACGAGTTTAAGGCTCAGCCATTTAAGTGCCCTTAAGTATTCAATGAACCCACAGCTCCTCTGGTGGAGCAGCTGGGTAATGTGCTTCTTGAGAGCAGAAGTTACTGAACTGTGTGAATGTGAGCAAAGCATTGCTCATGAAGAGGTTGGACCCTTAGCAAACAGCTCCTGGGTAAATAGAGGAATCACTGGTGCTGATTAGCATTCAGACATTCTTCCTAACAGGGCTGGCTTATCTCACGTCTCTGTGTCATTATGCTCACCAGCTCCACTCTCTGTCTGTCATTTAGCAAGTTTCAGGTCAGCGAGCTCCAAGCAGGCTTTCAGCAGTGAGCCCTCGTTCAAATTACAGACAGGAAATGTAGACATGAATGATAACCAGTAACAGGCACTGTGCTCAAAGAGACAGCAAACAGCATGTGCTTATATCTGTGTGTCTGCTCATATGCATGTGTTAGTGCGTGCATTTAAAAGTGTGAAAAAGAGCCTGATTAATTATGATTTCCTGTAATCTGCTTCTGGTGTAAATTAACTCTTTTGTAGGTTCCTGTATGTGTGTGTGTGTGTGTGTGTGTATGGGGGGCTTTATCAGAGCTAAGCATAATGCTTGTGTTGGGGAGGATGACATCAATCATTATTACTACAACGTGCATGAATCGTTATTGCCATTACTGCTACTGTACTTCTAAAGCTATATTAGAGAAAATGGATTCATGCCTCTCTTCAGGGGGCTAATCTTTGAGCTTCGGTTTTTGCTACAGTTATTTAAATGGGTATTTTCAATAAGTGTAAATAACACAGGAAGTTGTGTCTTCCACTTCAGACAAAGCTGTCATGGTAATTGGTATAGAACAGATGTAATAAAATGAGTTATTAGTTGCATGAAAGTGTAACTGCGCTTGAAAATAGTGAAGCTTGTGGTTTGACAGCATTATCATTTCTCTTAGCTTGGTATGTTGCTGTAATGTTTGTCTCCTTTATGTGAGTATTTTATACTGTGCTGGTGAAGTTTAGCCACCTGTAACTGCTAAATGGCAAGCTGACAATTAAGTTATATCTTTTAACAGTTTAGCAGCATGTTCGTGTTCATTTTTAGTTTAGCAGGTGGGGAAGTTAATTTTCCACAAGCATTCATTGGCGACTGACGCATCCATCCTGTCAACATCATATTTCAGTTGACCTTAGGCTGTGGTGGCAAAAGCTGAGACCAAAACTTTGTGTTTTTCCAACAACCTGTCCATCTGTTCCACACGTAACAATATTTTCATGGTCACTTCTCGGTCTGAATTTATTTTTTACTTTATTATCTGGACAATACCTTGATAGGACACACTCATTGCGATGGAGGCAATGGAAGACAGAAACATACACTAATATGCAATCATACTGTTTGAATGATACTGTGCTGATTGTACTTTTGTACAAAAAATATAGAACTTTAAGACAGAGAAAAATCATAGGTTATTGTACATATAGGCTTATTTCTTTATATTTTAGTAAAATAACATTCGATTCAATTACATTCAACTTTTGGAGCACTTTTAGGCCTTTTCCCTGTTAGCCTAAAAGGTTTTGAGTTTTACCAGTAAAATGGAGAACTTTAATCTTTTAAAGGAACAAAATGTTTTACTCTGACAAAAGTTAATAATATTAGTAGTATATTAGAAGCTAGTACATATTGTTTTGTTTCTTTAGTAACTGCTGTTTTTTCCACTGAAGATAACATTTAACACCACTGTCATCAGGGACTCAGTGCATACAGTATATATATGTCATCATGTACAATGTCAAGAGTGGTAAGGGACTGCACACATCAGTGTTTCACTTTTCCATCCACCTTACAGTATATCTCTCTTCACACATACAATTACAGATTAATAACTCTCTGGAGGAAAATGGGTCATTTCAGATGCAAAAGACTATAAATTTGGATGAAAATACAAACATAGTCCCTCTCCAAAATCCTAAACTAAATAAGTACGGTTTGTGTGTGTGCGTGTGTGTGTGTTTGCGTGCGTGCGTGCGTGCGTGCGTGCGTGCGTGCGTGCGTGCGTGCGTGCGTGCGTGCGTGCGTGCGTGCGTGAGTGCATGTGTGCGGGTGGTGGGTGCATATGTATGCAAGTGCAAGCGCAAGTGCAAGTGGCTGCTTGTTATATGTGTGTTCATATCTGTGTCACAGCAAAAGACAGACTTGCAAATCTGTCTTTTCATGAATTTAATAGCTCCACCATTTCTCTTTCAACCATCAATGCTGATGGTCCAGACACACACATACAAAGACACAGGCACGCACACACGTACACACACACATGCCCACACACACACACACATAGGCACACAATGATTCCATGTTGGTGTTTTTATTATTTACTTGAATTCATAAAGCAAGCCAACTGGAAAAGCGACAAAGCAGATGTTTGTGTGTGTGTGTGTGTGTGTGGGTGTGCGTGCATGTGTGTGTTCAAGTGCCTATCTGCGTGTGTGTGTTATGATGTGCACATATGCCTCGCTTTTACAGGAATTTGTCAAGTAATCTGACTGTGTAATTGAATTATTTAGTCATAGAAACTTTGATTAGGTTATGAGATGTTTAAGAATGCTCTATTAGTGTAACTACCGCAACATATGTGACAGGAGAAGCAGAAGAAGAAAGAGTGATATAAGTAAGAAAAGAAGGAAAAGGAAGAAAATATGTTATCTTTCTCCCCTCTCATGTTACCATCTTGACTTTTGACCTGTTAAGAGTAGAAAACTGAAAAGGGAATATCTTGTATGAGGTCAATACTGAAGAAACAAATGCTTTTCTGGATGCCAGCTGTGTACAAAAAGCATTAGTAGCCCGTTGGGGAGATGTCTGGACCAAAAACAAAGCTTACCTCAACTCCAGACATACAGATCAACACAGAGGAAGATAAAAAGGCCAAAAAAAAGAGAACAGACACGAGGAGAAAAAGAAAAGGGGAAGAAGCAGAGAACCAAAGTGAAACAGTCATCAGACTTCAAAGCTTCCTTTTATCCGATCTGTTTAGAATTTTAAATCAGGAGTCCAGAGCCACCAAAACAAAACATGAAACGATAATCCGATAATCGTTACAATGTTTTACAGAGGGGAAATATTTCTGAATATATTTATGTGTTTATGTGATTGCTGGAGTGAAATGTGCCTAAAGAATGATAAAATGTTTAATTTTGGTTTAAGTGGATTTGTGTTTTTAACTTTTGTTTGTTTGATTTGGTTTTTTTTCTGGTTGCAGTGGGCATCTGCTCGTCTGTGTGTGTGTGGGGCAGTAAGTCTACTGTGTGTATGAGAAAGAAAGTAAGAGTTAATGAAATAAAGAGCTATTGTCTGCATGAGTGTTTGTGTACTTTTATGTCTACATGCAGTACATGCAGTACATACCTTCTAATCTAATCTTTGGGTATTTGGGAGAAAGCACTTGCAGACATTTTGTCACTGTTATAAAATTTATTCTGTGTTATATTTGGACTTTATTGTATAGAACTAATCAGTTTTTCCCATTAAATACATGGAAAGGCCTCAGCTTTATTTGCTGTGCTAAAAGTTTTTTAATTCAGTGGAATCAACTATGTGCATAGAGCTCAAGTTTGACACTCAAATATCCGTTGTTGACCAACTGCAAGCTGGCCTGACATTCCTGTTTTGGCAATTTAAAGAATCCAAATGTAGGAATTTATTTAATGGGCTGTGTTACACTTTCTGAAAGTACCTGCTATATTATTATATGTTTTATGTAAGTAAACACAAATGAATTTTCCTGTATGGTGTAAAAGGCACAAAGACTAAATGCTGTAAGTAAACTATTATCTTGTAATGAACAACATTCAAATGGTGGCCATCTTCCTCTGACATATCACTCAGGGGGTAGAGCAAAGGCTGATAAGCCGGCCTCTAATGATCTTTACAACATTACTCAGCTTATTATTTTGGTAAACATAGGATGGCACTGTTTTTTATCTCTCTGCTCTCTGTGTCATTTTTGGCCACAGTATGCAGCTCTTTCAGCAGAAGATTCTGATAAAGCTGCTGGACACTACCTACTCACAGACAGAATTAGTGACCAGCTAATGAAGTGGAGCGTTAGGCAAGCAGAGAGCCAGATATTTCCCTCAAGAGTTTTTGGAGTCCAAACCTGACTTGAAGGGAAAATTCACCAAGTGTCACCAAGCATGACTCCAAATAAATTCAAAAGTTGGTTATGAGTCTGCGGGATGTGAAAATGAGAAAGTTATTTGCTAACATGACTGCCATTACAATTTATAAATAGTATTGCTGAATAACATTGTTGCGTTTGAAGCTTGCAGTGCTCTTGAGGTGACAAAAAAGGAAAATGTAGTTTACCTCAAATTCCTGCAGCCTCAGTGACAAAAACATTTTATCAATAGGCATCCATCGTGTTTATTTCCTCTGGAGAAATATAGTTAAGTTTTGCTATTTCCTACTTTTTTTCTTTACAAAAAAAATGCCAGTTACATAATTTAAGGGATCACTTAGCTCATTTGATTGAATTTAAAGGTGATTATTGTCAGCTGCTGTTGCTGAGGATGCTATTGATGGAATTATTATTCTCCAAAGAGGAGCCATACAGGGAGATGGGAGCAACTCAGTGTGCAAAAATCTTTAATGGAAATTCTTTTGGGCTTTTGCCAAAGCATCTGATGCCATTGTGAGACATGCATAAACCATGTTGCAGTTTGTAAAGTTATTGCCATGGTGGACAATTTGCTATCTACATTTTTATCACTTAGCAAGTAAGTTCATCAGTGAGCCAATTTTACAAAATCCCAGTTTGTTTTTTTAACTGTCAAATTAGTCCATAGCTGCAAGCATTTGGTTGAAAATAGACTAATAAATGATGTCTGTTCTGTTGGGCTTTGTTCATACATCCTCATTCACACAGAAATGTCTGTTTAGACAATGTGCACTTCAAAATATCCCAAGGCCATGTAATTTTACACAAACTGGACAGGAGCAGTTTCTTAATTTTTGGGATTAATCAGATGTTGGAGGGGCATGATGGGACCAGAGGGAGAAGGACAAGAAGAGAAAGAAAAGATAGAAAACAATTGGAGAAAAGAAAGACTGAAAAGTAAAGGGAACTTGGCATGTTTCACAAAGGAAAGACACAGTCACCTGGACCTTGCTGTATTTACCTTTTGGCAAGGATTACTAACCAGATCAATGTGAAAATTGCCCCTGGACCTCTGACCATGGGGGTTCTCAACCTGGGCAGGACTGAAGGCAGGGTTGAAGGTATGACCACTGGCTTTTTAACCCCCCTGGGCACATGGTTGATATAATACATCTAAAATGTGTTTTACAGCTTAGCTTATGAGCCACAATGAATAAAAGATAGCATAGAATGACTGTTTTTAGGGTGCTTGGAGCAGTAGTCAGCTAAGTGGAGGTCAGGGCCGAAGGCCAAATGAAAAACAGAAAAGACAATTCTATTATCCAAAATTTGAGTTTAAGCAACTTCTCTCCAAGTTTATACTTTTTGTGAGATGCCAAATACTTTTTTCTTTTAAGATCCTCGAAAATTACTGATCTGAAGAAGATTTAGCAACAGTTGCGGAATAAATAAACATGAAATCACAGAGAAAAATAACAAGATAAGTGACTGACAATGACATAGTCTGTCCACCAGAGAGCACTGACATTTTTTTTTCATCTTTGAAACATCCTGTTCACAATAAGTTCATGTTTCACTTTCAACTAAAATAAACAAAGGAAGGAGCCACTGTGATGTCACCAATTAGTTTGTGAAATACAGTTTTGAGTCCTCGAGCTTGGGATTCTGTCTGTCACCATTTTGTTTATTTCAGCCAAAAATGACCATATTTGGGTGAAAGGGCGGAGCTGCAGATTAGGCCTTGCTACGCCCATGGATGATGCCTTGCAGACAGCTAGCTTGTTGCTGTAACTCAAGGTTACCACGCCCTTAATTATGCTTACATTATATTTACTCATGTTTGCCGACTTCTTTTCTTGCTCCCTGAAGTAGCACCCAGTGTTACCCAAGAGACTACAGCATCAGGCGACATAATGAAGTGTATTATTAATCTGAAAATACATGATAAAAAAATCAAGTATCAAAGGATTTCTTACTCCCTGATACACTCAGAACAAATTAATGTACACAAGTCACAGTGGGACGCAGATCCCATACTCTAAGATTATTTTTAAATAACAGCATCACAGAATGAATCTCAATGATGACACTATTTGTATAAAAGTGAATATGTATGTGGACCAGCTGCAATAACCTCCCTGACACTGAATTTTTTCCCCTGCTAATACACATACTCTGTTTACAAATACACACATAAGCAGATTCATATACACGTTCGGCACATACATACTAGTGCTTTGAGTTGGCAAGGAAGACAGAGAGCATCTTTGTTTTTTCCTCCCTGTCTCTCTGTGTATTTCTGTTTATATTCATCCCACTCTTTGAAGTGGTCATAACATTGCCGTGTCAGTTTTGATGCTCTAATGAATAGACTGTTTTCATGTGACGCACTGGAAAATGGAAACTCTGATTCTCTCTTTCTCTCTTTCTTCAACATTCTGTTTTTCTCTCACGTAAAGCGCTTCTCTTCATCTGCACCTTAATACTCTCTTTTAACTTTTTGACCCATCATTGTATTTTTGTTTTTGTTTTGGGTAATTATGTCTCCTAAATATCATCTCCAGCACCATCTTGCCTTTGTCTTGTTTTTTTATCTCTAGCACTTACTCTTTTTTTTTGTCTTTTTGTTCCCTACATCATTATTCTCACTTTACTTGATGTGTTGTATTTATACTATTTTGTTTTATCATTTTTTCTGTCCTGTGTTTTGTAGAATGATGCTTTGAGAAGCCAAATTCCTCTCTGTTACCCTCGTTACAGTTGTGTGTTAGTGTGTGTGATCTTCATTTTCTAATTGCATGATTCTTTGTGAGAAAATGTGCAAGACGTCCTGTTGTGCTTATCATCATATTTGAGCAAGCTGGTCCTCATCAGTGGCTTGTAATGATCAAGAATCTCTGATCTGAGAGACAGAAAACTGGAGAAAGATACTAACAGAGGAGAACTGTTTTCTACTTTAATCCTCAGCCTGGTCAGAACTAATATTCTTACATACAACTTATACATATTATTTGAAATTCCCAAACAACATACTGCCTTACTGTTTGTTTCTTAGACATCAGTTATCGATGAAAGTTAACTTTAATTATTGGTTTCTTAAAATAATCTGTGTGTTGTGATGCGTAGTATTACACTGTGTTTCTCTTTTCTTATTGAGGTGTAATATTTCTTGTTTTTGTGTATTCGTTTATTTGTTGTGGCTCTTCTTTCATGTTAAATGTGCATGGTGGTCTTCGGACATATTTTGTTTGCTTGTCATGTCTAAAGTGACTATGAATCCAAAACCAAATCCTTCTACTATTGTGCAGCCAGCTTCAAAGATACATTACACTTACAAAGTTTCTTTTCTCTGCTGTACAACTAAATGCACTGACCAGATTCTGGGTGTATTATAAACATGTTGTTTTTCATTATGTAAAATCAAGCCCTTTCAGCCTAAACTATAAATAAATTTTAATACTCAACTTTGAAATACATAGGCGTATTTATTTATCTTGGTGCAGTGTGCAAAGGAAAGGGACAGGAGCCATTGCCAAACCCTACTGAACTATGGTAACGGTCCACCGAACAGACACTTTCTTGAAAAACTAGCCAGTTCCCAGACTTTCCACAGTTGTCATATTTCCAGGTCTGTGAGTATGCATGTATGTGCAAAATAGTGGGAAGAAGAAAGACTGCCTGTGTGCTGTGTGTGTGTGAGTGTGACTATGTGTAACTGTGAACGTGTGTGTGCATGTGTGTGTATGTGATTACTTTCCCCCTGTGCTGTGTGATTAGATTTGTCTCCTTTACCTTCAGGGTTGTTGTTTTTGTCTGCTAGCCAGTATATAAAGCTATGGGTTCGCATGCACACACTTGCACACACACACACACACACATACACACACACACACACACACACACACATACACACACACAAAACACGCACACAAACATTAAAGCCCCTTGTGGCACAGCAGTGCATAGTCATGGATGGACGCCAATAATTCATCTGTACTACAATATTACTCATGTAGAACGAGCTCACACACACACATACACACATACTGTACACACACACATGGCAAAGCCATTAGTTGCTCTAAACTGCAGACACTCAAAGCTTTGTAGAAATATTAATTGTTGAGGATAATAAAAGCTTTATAGCATTGAAATGTATTAAAATTTTTTGAACAAAGCTTTTACAGCTATGAAGCACTTGCATGCTGCAGAAAACTGAGATTTGTATGCAGGAATACAAAAAGGACTCCTTTCAGATACCCAACAAAGCTTGACAAATAATTGCTCAGAACTTCATCCCCCATATTGTATTATTGATCTCTTATGTCCCTTTAATGAGGATACAGTAATCTGTAGAGCCCAGAGGATATCAGGAGAAACATTTCTGACAATTAGTACAAAGAAATTATCGACTTAAACAGCAAAAAACAGTCTAATGTAGAGTAACACCTTCGATCTTACAGAAGACACATTACATCATGTTGAGTAGACAAGACCCAAAATATATTCAATTAATGTATGGAAGTCAAAAATCAAATAAACCTATAATAAACGTAAAGGACCATTGAGATTGTTCACGCCTGATGTGTCTCATTGTTTAGTTTGTGCTGGATTACACTGAGCCACATGTGCGCCAGAGCAGGAAGAGAGCACACAAGGAGTGCTGTAACCATGTGTAATACAGCAATAGTCTGCGTGAAAAGTAAGAAAACAGTAGTGAGGAAACAAGTGGATCCAACGTGACAGCGAATAAAAACCATTTTGTGAAGTAATTTGTAGAAACCTCTACAGTAAAGGCCATGTATGCTTGAAATTAGTTGGACAAAGTCTGTTGCTGATTCGAGGAATTACACTTGAAGGTGTGGCAAGAAGCCAGCTTTTATGGAGGGGGACAAGATGTAGTAATCATTCAAATTTGCTATTAATTCTTAGAGGCTTTTGAGCTGTTGCACTTCCTTGTGTACACAAAAAGAGATGGAGTGTGACAGAGAAGTAACAGTCATCCTTGCCTCTTCACCTTCATGCATAGGGCTCAGGAAAAAATTATCATCGAGGAAAAAGTTAAACAAGGCTAAAATCTCGCCTACATGTATGGCTCAATTATGCTGCAACACATAATTTGCAAGTATTGAAACAGAGATAAAATAATTCTTGCTGTATTACCTCTCAAGAGTTGTAAAACCTT
>JAUZTA010000010.1:8122595-8134188 GCA_034780835.1 Ctenochaetus striatus | reverse complement strand
TTGTGTCAGCAGAGAACTAAATTCAGGGAGCAAGAGAATTTAGGAAACCGACTAATCAACTTCATCTAGCTAATTCTAAAATCTATTCTTTAAGGTAGCTAATATGTCTTACCTAAAAGTTTGCCTAAGAACTACACCTCCAGCCTTTTAGTATCGTTAAAACTATATGCGGTCGTTCTTTGATCAGCCAAGTTTCCGTAGTGTAGTGGTTATCACGTTCGCCTCACACGCGAAAGGTCCCCGGTTCGAAACCGGGCGGAAACACATTTAGTCTTTTCCCTCAATGCTCATACCCCCCCTTAGTAATATTATATCCAATATATCCACAACATTCATCAATTTCTCCCTCGTCATTGGGGATTTTCTCATTAGAAGAAAATAATAATAGGACCAAAAGGGCTTATATGAGAACCCTTTTTTTGCTTTGTCAAAGTACTGTTTTCAATAAACTTTCATGCTCAAATTTTAGTCAAGTGTCAACTGCCATATAATTTGCCATAACATTTGACTCTCCCAAGTTTGTATTTCTAATAAATATGTACTGCATTTAAACTACTCGGATTTGGTCATTCAGAATTGACAGATTTAACAACTTCTGGCACACATAACCAAAAAAGAGATTTTGTTGGACAGAGAAAGTAAAATTAGGGATAGACGCACTCAAAGAAGCAGACTCACACATTATGGTTTTAATGGTAACAGTGTTTTATTTGCTCGATTTTAGCAACTGTACATGTAACTCCTTCCTGAGAATACTGCTCACCTCAGGGGAGAGGGAACAGTGGAACGGAGAGAGAATCAGAGAGGAAGGAAAAGGATGACGTAGCTGAGGGGAGAGATAGTAACACAGGGAGAAAAAGTAGAAATGTGAAGGTGACAGAGCAGGAGAAGAAAGGGGATAAAATTACTCCAGTGGAGGGAGGTAGAAAGACAGGGAAATAGGGGAAACAGGAGGACTCATAGAGGGGCCATTCAACAAGTCAAGACTCAGGTTTTCAGACTTTAATCCAGTTAGATGTGAGTGAAACTTGAACTGTAATTCTCCTGCTAAAAAAAGAGTGACGGATTATTATTCATTCATATTGTTGAATTTTACTCTGAATTTGAACAAGAATATTTGCTTAGAAACTGTACCTGAAAATTCAACTCCTGTTATCAACTAAATTGTAGAAAATCTGACAGAGTGTGACTGAAAGCGTGCACTCAAATGTGTTGAGTGAACATTTGAACAATGATGTGACTTTTCGTGGGGTCTGCACCAATCAAGCATGTTTGCTGGAGACGATGATTAGCAGGCTGTCGTGTCTCTGCAGCACCACGACGCTTGAATTTGTGACACATTTCACCTCAAACATTTTAATGGCAGATGCAACAGTAAAGTTTGGCTTCAATGCAAAAATGGCAAGTGAGTTGAAGCTAAAAACTTGTTCTTGAATCACTGAGTAAACCAATACTGGAGAATTTTGAGTGAAATATTCTTTTTTTTTAGCCTATTGTAGATCATTTGGCACAGGTTAGGCACCTAAAAAAAATAACCCTCCCTGCACCTCTGAAACCACTCTCCCCTCCTTTTGTCTTGTTCCTTCCTCTCCCTTATTCGCTAATGATTCATGCTTCAGAAATGTGTTAAAAATATAGTTTCTTTGTATATTTTCTATGTAAGTTAACTTAAAAAAAGTGGCCTGTGACATTAAGTTTATTCTTCAAAATTCAGCTTTCATATTTAATTTTTTAAGCCGTCTGTTGCTGCCTGAGATAGAGAGATCTAGAGACAAGGAGATGAGAAACAATAGATGAAAATAAGACATTTATGAGGAGCTGTAAATTAATCATTTTTTTGCCTATACAATTTTCAAGAGGAAGACCGAAAAAAACTGACAGATATACTGTTAAGTGTCAAGGCTGGAAACAGTAATAATAATAATAATTAATGATATAAAAGCATGTTTATCAATGACATTATCTTCATCATCCTCCTCCTCATCCTGGCTCTTCAGTTCCAGTTGTTACATCCTGCATATGTGGAGTGTCAGTCCGGCAGATTCAGGTGCGTCCATTCACCAAAATGTCTCTGCAGTCCTTCAAGAGAGCCTCTTAAACCTTTGTTTGATTCTTTCAAAGAATAAAAAGTAATGATGGATGACTTATAAAAACTCATTTTTGAGGATACGTGATGAGGGAGAAGAGGAGTGTTTCTCTGGATAAAAAAGCAAATAACGCAACAAAAGTACAAAAACAACACGATATCGACCAAAACATGACCGCCGCCAGAGAGAAAAAGGAAAACTGATGCATGTTTGAGGGAGGAGAGGGAGCTGATTGTTTCCGTCAGCCATGTCTGCTGTCCATCAGTTCATGTTTTTCATCCGTCCATCACTGATATCCATCCAAAAGTTCTTTTTTCTTTGTGACTGGCTCAGAGCTACTGCATTATCCATCTCCACGACATCAGAAACCCTCAGCCGGCCCCTTTTTTCGACGTAATTAAATCCTGATCATCTTGAGTCGTGATTGGTCGATGACATCCAGCAGGTTCTTGGCATCGACTGCGAGGGCGTGTGCTGCCATGAGCATGTGTTTCTTGTAGTCCTTTTGTAAACTGTCAAAAACACAGAAAACTTCTGTCACCATCACAGCAAATAATCATTAGCAGTAAGACGAGTCTGTTTTTTTAATTTTGTACCTACCTTGTCATGACATACTGTTTGGCCAGTTTCATTTTTGATATTAACTCTGCCAGATCTGAATTCAACAGCTTCTGGGCCATCTCAATCTGTAGTAACACAAACAAAATGTCAACACGGCCACTTCCAGAAGACGAGGAACACAAAAAATCTCAGGAATAAACTTTTAACTGCATGTATGTGAGAGAGTGTGTATGTGTTTACCTCTCTGTGTGTGCTGGCTGGCAGCACAGGAAGTGTCTCATCCACTGTCGCTAGCAGAGTCCTCAGAGCCAGACCCACCTCCTACCAAACACACACACACACACACAAACACATTTTTGTATCAGTCTTCAGTTCATTAGTACTTTTAAATCTGCTGCTGCTGATGGATCTCTAACTTTCATTGAAATAGTATTTAATAACTGTATGACAACATTTTTAGCTGCAATGACAGTTCAGATCAGTGTTTTGTCTTTTTTAAGAGAGTACATATTGATCCTACCTTGACCATTGGGACATACTCCTCTGGAGCTGCAGGCTGAATCCTATTGGACATCTCAATCACAGCTTTAACCAATCCTGTCACATTCTCATACACTTTGTCATTGGAGCGATCCAAGTTGGCCGTGGGCGGCGGGCTGATCTCCTGAGGCTGCAACTGGACCAGAAAAAAAGCACAATGAGTTACAAGCAGCTAAAAAACAGAGAGGTTACATTTTTAAAGGAAGAGTTTGTTGAATTAAACGATTTTAGAAATTGTGACACGACTATATTTGAAAACTTGCTCCCTGCTACATGTCAGCATAGAAGGCTGTAGTTACACAGACCCAACACTGGGAGGCAGTGTCTGACCAGATAAAATCATTCACACGCACCCTTTCTCTCTCTCACACACACACAAGGTTGTTAACTTTTTTTTTTTCATGCATTTCTACCTATTTAGGTATCTCGACCTTTCTACTATGACAGAAATGAGTACAGATTGTTAGCACAGTGTGTTGGAGGGACAGACAGGGTCAGTTTTCTAGTGACAGACTCAGAGTTCAATCTGCAAATACCAAAAATATGCCATAAACAACAGACTCTTTCTGTTTCATCTACAAGACAAATATATGTCAAAACTCTGCTTCTTTAGAAGAACAAAATAAAATGAATACACAGTTTGGGTCCATGTCTCTGTTTTTTAACTATTAACTACAGTAATTTCACTAAATTTAGCATCTAAAGATGTGATGGAAACATACAGTGAGTCAGTTTACACTGCATCTATTAATCTACTAATGATGATCTCTATGTTTTGGTTTATTTTTCTTCACCACAGACATGCAGCCTAAAATGAACTTGTGATCAGTTCAGTCATTATTTTAAAGGGAGAGTAGTGGAATAAGCTCATATCACCCAGTCATCCCCGTCTTTGCTGATAAGTAGGAGATGCATTTGACAGCCCAAAGTAAGTTTTTTTTCCACAAATAATAAGGTCAATAATAAACTTCTGTGCTAAGGCATGCTTTTCGCTTGTCAGGCTTACAATGATTTTTCATTCTGTCTCTGGTAAAGAAAAATACATTGACTACACTACAGAGAGCTTCAGAAAGCTTCTCTGCACATAATAATATGGTAACTATAGTCTAATGAACTCTACAATGACAGACACACACAACCATCAGCTTACCCTCCATGGCTATAGGGAGGTTGAGGAGATGGGAAGGAGGTGTGGTTGGGTGGGTGGATGGATGGGGATTTGAAGTGCATAGAGTGAAGGAGAGTAAATTGTGCAGGTTGTGAAAGGAGGGGAAAGAGTTTGATAGATTGATTGGGTAGATGGATGGAAGATTAAGGGCCAAAATGCAGGATAAGGAATAGCAAGAGGACAGAGTATTAAAGGGAAACAAACAGAATGATTGCATGGATGTTAATGACGGGGAGGGAGGAGTATTTGGGGGAGAGAAGAGGGACAACACATTAGGCCAAAGCAAACAACAGGCAGCAAAGCATGCAACCCATCAATGCCAAAAAGTGTTGAAATCAACTAAAAAAATGATCTGCTAGAATGGAAATGTCAAAACAAAGTGTGCAAGATTAACCAAATACAGAACTTCCTTAAGTGAAGTAAAAGCACAATGAATAAAACTGATCTCTAATCAGCTATATCTGATCCATTTTTAACTGGGAAATAAATTATGTATGTGTGGGAGATTAATTCTTCATAGTTCTCATGTAATGTGTCTGTTTTTGCATGTGTGTGTGATGTACGCACCTTGACCCCCTCGTTGTAGCTGTCCACAGGGCACAGACTGGCCAGGTTGCCTAGGTGACCAGGAGCTCCAGGGCGGGGTGGTTTCTTAGGAGGGGCCACATGCTCTGAAAAAAAAAAAAGGAATCCAATTGTATATCGTACGCTAGCATGCTAAATAACACTAGAGTCATCAATATAGAGTATGTTAGCATGCTAAACAAACCTATGTATCATTTGTATGAAGTGTATTGGCAAGCTAAATTATACTGGTATCATTGTATAGACAAAGTTTGCATGCTAACTAAAGCTAGCAGCATCACAATGATGTGCTTTGGAATACTAAGTCAAGCTAGCATCAATGATAGAGAGTATAGTTTGACACATGCAAACAGGTACTTGAAGCTGTGTTGTGAGCATTTTCCATGCTGGACATCTTACTTTTAACTTTTTTTAAAGTGTGTAATTACTTCTTGTAATTTAGCATGTTGTGTTCAAGTTCTCTCACCTGGTTTCCCTACAGGTTGGTAGATATGTTGGCTCCCACCCTGTACAAAAACAAACACATACAGTCACACCAGGTTAATGGTCGGCAAACTGTTAGCCATCCTTAATTACAAACAACCATTAAGAGGACAAACTCTTCAAATAAGAGCTAAAAATGTCATAATACTGATCTCATATTTCCCACTTACAATGTCAATGATCAGCCACAGTTATGGCAATGTGGATACAGTGTGGAGAAAATAAGGTTAATGCTCAGTATTTGTCTCAGCTACAGGATATTAAAACCCAAATTTACAGTAAAATGAGACTGTGCAGTGCTTCTGGGTTTAAAGTTCCCATGAGCCCTCTGTGGTCATGTGGTTGGTGTGTAGGCAGTACCCTCTGTGGCACACAGACTGAAATACTTTCTCTCTTTCTCCCTTTCTTCCAGCCTCTGTATTTCCTCTCCCCGTGTCTGTCTGTCTGTCTGTACACTGGACTGAATTTTTTTCCCTCTGCCTCCCACTTGCACTTTTTCATTGGATTTTAACTCTTTATTTTTGCTGTGGTCTGTTATGTTTCTCCTTATTCTCTCAATCAGCGTGTGAAGCTCAACAAAACCGACTTGCTACAATAATTCATCAACCGAGACACAGAAAAACAAACACACACACACACACGCATGCACAGTGACTGACCGGTGCTTGTAGTGTGCCGTCTTCTCTGTCAATGCTTCCTCTGCTGTTTCTGGACTCCGTCTTCTGCAGAGTGTAGACAAAAACAAACATTAATCGAAGTACTTAAAATTACATGCCAGTTTTTTTCAGGCAGTTCTTGCTAAGTTACAAAACAAAGAAAAACAAAAGAAGTAACACACTGCTGGAAGACTTGATTTTAGAAAGCATGAGGCATTCACAAACAAACAATAACATGAAAACCAAAATCAGTGAACAGCTTAACAACTTCAGGTTACAGAAAGAAAAAGATAAAAGCAGCTCTGGTTATCTTTTCCTAACCAAACAACACATCTCACCAAAAAAAACACTGTATTACCAGAAAGAGCAGACACCACTAAGTCCTGCAGTAATTTGTCATTTTTCCGTCCACACTGCCTTAAAAAAAGGTTCACCATCATCATCAACATCAACTCAGTGAGGAAGAAGAGCAGCAGACAAGCACAAGCCTGTGCACACAGAAAATGACAACAACACTAAACTCTGTCTAAAGTTTTGCCCCGAAAGCAAGCATGACTTCCAAACTCCCTCTCTCTTTCTGTTTCAGTACCGTTTTGGTGAAGCACGCCTTGAAGAGATGCATCCTGGGAGAATAGAGGCTGAAGAAGACGGGAGGAGGAAAGCAGAGAGGAGAGGCCATCGAAAGAAGGGCGGAGAAAGGGACAGAAAGTATGAGAGATGGAAGCAAGCGGAGAAAAACTTAAGACATGGAGAAAGAAAGAAAGATAAAACGAGACAGCAGAGAAACTGAGGGAGAGAGGAAACTAAGAACGTGGAGGAAGGTGCTGAAAGACAGAGAGAGCTAGAAAAGACAGAAAAATTGAGTCAGAGCAGAATGAAAGGGAAGGAAAAGATAGACAAGAGAAAGTTTTTCCAGAGTAGGAAACGCTCCACTGAGCCACAGAGACAAAATCCTGGAGAGAAAAGATCCAAACGCCTCAGTCTCCTCTCGGTTTGTCTCCTCCAGTCTTTCTCCCTCCCACTTTTTCCATCTCTCTGCATCTCCTTCTTTCTCCCTGTCTCTCTTTCTCCCTCTCTCTCTCCGATGGGTTACTCTTTGTTCGTTCCACCCTCTCCATGGCTCTTGCCAATCCCACTTCCTTTCTCCCTCCTTCTGTCCTGCACTCTCGTTCCTCCTAACAAACTTCCATCTCTGCCTTTTGAGGCCTTTCTTTCTTTCTTTTTCATTGCTCTCTGACTCCATTCTCTTTTATTCACTGTTTTTAGTTTATTACAAAGTTTACTTGCATATTTTACAAGTACAACATACTTCTGACAGCATTCTACAGTGGTAGACGTAAAGTACTGAAATCTGCCTCAGTAAAGTATTAATACCTCGATGTAAAAAAAGCTACACTACAAGTGAAAGTCCTACATTCTTTAGTTCTCACAGTATTATATTATTTCATACCTTATAAAATTGGATAGTTGTATCTGATGCATTTCTGTGTAATCAGCCTTTTAATGCAGCTGGTTGACGTGATGCTAATTTAACAACCTTGTATTACAGCTGACTAGTTTATAATAATGCACATGTTGATCCTGCAGTGTGGAACTTTTGTCTCTGCCATCTTGCAGTGAGAGTAGTTACACAAACACTGGTGACATTCGTTTGACACAATAGACTCCATCATACCACTAGTATCTGTGACTGTTCCGTCTCTATGGTTGCTCCCATCTCCAGTTTGCTTTATCGCAATATTAACGTGCAAAAAATTGTTTTTCTTCCATCTGTTCTTCAAGCCATAACGAATGGAGACACTTGATGGGAAACACTAATGCTTTTACTTAGCTTCCCTGCTTTGTCTCTTACACACTAAAACATTCAAAATAACTTTACAAATACGACAGCCAGAGTTTCTTTTATGTAAACTTATTTAAGAAAAAGTGTTTTTCATGCGTTAGCTCCTCATAGATGCATCAAGCAGATATTCAGGGTTCCCTGAGAAGGAGTCGAGGAAATCAAATCATCAGTAAGTTTGCTTGTATGTTATTAAACTTTACATAAGTAGACTCTTTCTAATGTTGTCAGCACGCAATACAGTGATGTTACAATTATTTCTCTTATATTAGGGTTTAGTCAAAAAGTTCCTTCAAACAAACAAGGACACAGAAGGGTACAGCTACACAGAGCATCATAATCCTCTCATCCTTTATCTCTGTAGATTAATCAGCTTTATAGTTGATTTCTTTAATAGTTTGTTCTATTTTCACAACCAGGATCATGGCATTATCAAACCAGAACAAGCTCAACTTTGAGTTCACAATTTTGTTTGTTTGTATTAACTGATTTGTACTTTTACAACACTGGCACATCAGAGGGACTGGGAAAAAAAAAATCCCTGTGCAGTGGAGGCATATTGGATCAAGTGTCAGGAATGTGGCTCTCTTTGTACGGATGGAAGGAGTCATCCAATAACATTATATTTTGTTCAACTTTGTGGAGGAGGCTTCCTTTTGACTTGTTCGTTTCCATAAAGGTCCAAATTCAGGGCCATAAAACTGTGTGGGATGAGGTGAGCCATTCAGTGATGGGGGCTGATTTGTTTTCCAAGAATTAAAGCATGAAAGTTTGTGAACGTGGGTGCAAAGTGGAACTGCGGCATCAAGTGAACATTTAAGCCAGGATACAAAAACTTACGCAACAGTGGTTAACAAATAATAAATAAGCTGTCAAGAGACTTCCTCCTCTGTTGTAGATAAAAAGAGGGCATCACTCCACATTTTTCATTTCTAATCTCTGTTCTTTTTCTCTCTCCCTCTTACTTTCAGCTCTAATTCACCTGGCTCAAAAAGAAAAACAGCACAGTAGAGAAAAGGAGACAATCTGACCCGAACAGAGAAGAAAAACAGACTTGTTTTGCAAAAGTAGTGATTTAGCTCCTTTTGGCGAATGTTTCGGTGTCTTATGAGATAAATCAAGCTAAAGTGAGCCAGTTCAAAGATCTGAGAAAGAGATTCTGCAGCTCATCCAGCAATAACAAAACACAGAAAAATGTTTTGCTGAGTGGAAAAAGTGCAGACCAACTGCACTATTTCCTCTCAACATCTAAATATTTGTTTGATATTTTGTGTCGGCCATGACAACTACAGTGGACGAGTATATTCTGGCTTCCTTCTTTTTAGTTTGCCTGTATATCACTTATGTCACTTTGTATGTTTTTACATGATTGCTTGCTGTTTTGTTATCACTTTTGTGCATGCTTTCCGGTTGTTTTTTAATTAAATTCTTTATATTTGGTTTTGTATTTTGATATTTCAGCATAGACTCTGTTGTGACAATTAGATTTCACCTTAAAGACAAGTAAATAACATTTGCTTTTGCTCGTCCAGCATAAACAAAACCAAACAAACAAAAAAAACAGGTTGGCAGGTACATAACTCTAGATTTTTTTAGCCATCAAGTTGCCCAAGAAGTAGATCCTCATCTCCTTAGTCCTAATAGCTAATTAACGTGGCTGTGTTCTCTATTTTTTAACACAATACAAAATTTTCCCCATAGAGGGGCTGAATGCAAAGTATTATGATGACCATGGATAAGTGACCTTGTTGAATTGTGGAAGTTTCCTTTAAGATTTAGTTTGTAACCGGAGGTGATGTTTTGCTAATAATTCAATGCAACAGTCCCCAGACCCAAACAGGAAATAGTAGCCCATGTGTGAATATCTCTGGCGTTTGTGTATTACCATGAAGCTCTCCTCCTGCTCCAACCACCGCTGGTCATCTTCCATCTGTTGCTGCTGCATCATCAGCCTCTCCTCCATCAGAGCCTGGCCTACACACCCACTGTCCTGTTGAAAACATATGAAATAAAAGTGATTAGAACTCGTGTATTTAGCATCTTGTAAAAAACTAGACAGGTTTAGGCAGCAGGTAACAACCTGTTCAAACTGTTTTCAGTTTTATAACTTTGATGTCATCCTGAGGCTGTACTTAGGTACATTTATGTGTGTGTATGTGTGCATACCTCCATGTTGGGGCTCCACAGTGCGGTGTGTTCAGGTCTGTGTTGATTCCAGGGGTCAGAGGGAGGGTAGCTGCCTCCTACTCCTCCTACACCACCATGTGCTGACGGCTGGAGGTGGAGAAAGAGAGGGACAGACAGAAACAGAGAGGAGATGAGAGATGGCTAACAGCCTTAAAAAAATACGTTTTTACAAACTTGTTTTAATGACACAAGAGCACTTTCTAAATACTTCTTATGAAAATAGATAAAGGCAAGTGTACCGTAGCTCACTTTTATATGGTAAAAAAAGAAAAAAAAAGCCTTTCCATGAGATCCTTAGTATTTTTTCAGCTCGAAAAGAGATGTTGTGATGTAAAGAACAAAAGATTTGGAGAAAACAAAAGGGAAAATTCAACAGAAAACAATAAAATTAAAGACTTAGAAACATTTTTTAAATGCATAAAAGCATTTTGCGGAAAGGTTAACACATGAGGATTACAAAAGTATGAATTGAATTTTTCTGCCCCTGTATGGATCACAACAGAAAGATCATGATTTTACACCACGAAATATGACCCAAATATTAAACAAACCCATAGAAAAGGTCAATGAATCATTGTAAAATCAGAGTGAATAAATAAATAAGACCTCGTTTAGCTCAAGGTCTCATAGTATCATGGGAGTTCTTGCACTGCACTTAAACTGCTCTCAGTCTGGTGTGTAATAAATGCCATCAAAATATATAGACGTTATTTTGACTTTTGATATGATGGAGCTGGGCTTAAATAGCTGTCAACATTACACACTCCTTATAAGGTTGGGAGAGAAAGCAGCTTATTGCCATAAGAGCTGGAGAGTGGCTTTGATTTGTGAGTGAGTGTGTGTGAGTGTGTGTGTGTGTGTGTGTGTGTGTGTGTGTGGCTTCTAGCACTACAGGAAATGCCTGCTGTCTGCTGGGTTTATGAGCAGAGGAATAACTGCACTGAAAGTCCCTCTCTTTTCCTCTGCCTTCTCATTTCTCTCTCTGACTGTGACACATGCAGCACATGTCTGCTGTCCCATAACTCAGTTTGTCCCCTGAGATTTAACACAGAGTTCACTGAGTTGATCTTTACTGATCAACCTGATTTTTTCAGAAATCACTCTGATAATGTTTAAAATATTAAGTTCTTTGCAAATATTAAGGAGTTTAATCAACATAAAGTTTTGTTTTGTTTTGGCTTTCTTACTGCCCAGTCTAAAGTGATGATCTTTGCATTAAATATGACATCAAAGTGGAGATGGTAGTCAAAAAATTATGGAGATTAAATTCATGTTTTTCTAATATTTAACAGTAATCAAAGAACTTTTGAAAATTTCCTATTAGCATATATGCAAAACTTTCTAGGAATTTTATATAAAACAGAGCATGTTGCACAACAACAGTTGAGCAGAAGATTTTAACTTATATGTAATTAGCACAGAACTACACTGCATGAGATCTGAGAAATGAGAACTTAGGAAAATCACTATGTAAAAAAAGTGTTTC
>JAUZTA010000010.1:8092725-8103445 GCA_034780835.1 Ctenochaetus striatus | reverse complement strand
TTTATGTTTTTTTTTTATTTATTTTCTTGAGTTGTCAATTATTTGTTTGGTCTTTAAAATGGCAGAAAACTTAGTATAAAATCGGCAAAATGGGCATCTTATTTAAACCCGAGGTGATTTCTTCACATTACTGTTCTTGTTCAGTCCAAACTCATTCATATTCTCTTAATATCCATAAAGAAGCTGAGATTATAAACTGTTCATGCAATTAACCGCTCATTCACTTTTTGCTCTCACATTTTTTAGATAAGTGACATATAAATACAGCATTAGCCTAGACATCTAAAATCAAATCAGATGTGCTATTTTATGGATACCTGACCTCTTGTTTGTGTGTCAATTTGTGCCTATCATATAAAATAGGCCTAAGCAGAGTGTGTGTTTTGATGTCAGCTGGAGTGGAAAAAGGAGTAGAAAATAAGAAATGAGAGAGGAATTAAAGTTAAAAGGAGGAAGGATGATAAGGGGGGAGTCAGCATGGCAGACAGGGGGCGGACCCCAGAAGGACACACATATTGAGGCCTCCTACTCCCTGATCATTGTTGGTAAAAAAAAATGGGTTTAAACCTGACCTGAGGGTCACAAACATACACACACACGGTCAACACACACACACTCAAAACATTCAGTTTCTATTCCTCTGCAGAGCATCTGTCTGTCGCCTGCTGACATCGAGGCCTCTTGGGGTCACTGAGCCTTTACTTCATACACACACACACCCACACACACCCACCAGGACCTTCCCTATAAACGCGTGCCGTAAATTTATCAATGACACAGCCGCTGCTCATTATGCAAGCACACACCCACCAACACATTCAAACGTAGACAACCAAAATCTGCCAGAGTACAAAAAAGGGGATTTCTACTCCAACAGAAAAACTTAATCTCCTACAGTTCATCTTCCAAATTTTGTTTTAAAAACGTAATTGGAAGTAGCTGAAACATCAGTTTGAAAGGCATTTTAACAGAAATGTTGATTAAAATGGGCTGTTAAGTAAATGATACTGCTCCATATTGTATTTCAGCTCAGGAGAAGTTCTTTTTTAATCTTCAGTACTCTAGCCAAACTTCAGATTTTGTCAATTTGCATTTACTGTGATTTTACAAATGGCCACATTTACACATAACCTAAATTTCCACTTTTGAGTGTCATCTTGGCTTTGAGCTTATGTGGGACACTTACTTGGAAACCTTGGTTATTGGTTTTTCTGTATACGTGATCATTACAGTATCTATTCCTGTGCCTGCATGTGTGCTTTTATTCTGTAAAATCTAAGCCACTCATTTCTGAACTGACTGAGTCAATAGCTGAGGATTACCACAGTCACCGTTAGTCTCCTGGCTGTCTGAACTCGGCTAAAGTTTCCATTTTTCAGGGTAAAACCTCTTTATCTCTGGACTGGAAAAGCAAAACTATAGAAACAATACAAACATACGCTCTGCTGTCTTAAACTCACACTTTCCATTTCTTTCACTGTGATATCACCAAGGTCATTACATCATGATTCATCATTTTGCAATCATCACGTTTATTCATTATTTGTTTTTTTATGCCTGGACACATGTCAGATAATCCAACACTTAAAACTTTGTATACTCCACTTCTCTTTTTAATCTGAGTTAAAAGCCCTTAAGTCTCACCTTGACTGAATCCAACAGGTCTTTAGGGAAAAAACGCCTCAAACCGACGTCTTTCCTGGAAAGATAGAGACAGAGAGAGATACATCAGTATGTTTATTATGCTCTAATTAGACCAAGGAATGCTAATTGACAAGCACTTTTAACTTTATCTGATCTCAGCAGATTATTTTTCCCTCCACAGAGAAAATACCAACAAAAGCTACAGACTGATACATTTGTGCAGACAAGCAAGTGAAGACAAGAAAGAGAAAACAGAAACAGAAAGCTATGACTAAGTGCTGACTACAGAGCACTACTCATCTTTTCCTTAGAGTCGAGACTGAGGAATAACAGAGAGAGCAGAAAGAGAGATAGAGAGAGGCGGGAAGGAGTAGGAAGAGAGAGACCACAGAGACAAAGAAAGATGTGAAGAGCTAAAACAGGAAGGCAGCTAATGACTCAAACTCCTCTGGTGACAGGACATGTATGGGGAAAGGAAGAAGAACAAGGGAGAGATTAAGCAAAGGCTGAGAGCTTATGTCATATATGTAGATATGGACCTGGTATATACCCTAAACCTTGGGTGCAGAAAGATTATAATATGGGTTGGTACTTTAAAATTAATGGGTTGAAGAGATCTAAGTAACTGGTACATAATTTAAGGGAAATAGAAACGGTGTTCAATGGTTTGCCTCTAATTGCAAAAAAATGCTAGCCTAACCTGTGGAGTAAATATGCAAGAACTGGAAATTAAAGATTTTCCGAGAAGCATCTTGAGAATTAAACATTTACTTGCTGTCTTTTTCCTTTGAAAAATCGACAAGAAATTAAGAAATGAAATGAGCTAAATAATGGATTTATTAATCTAAACAAAGTCTGTGACCGGTCTCCCTGCCAACCATTCAAAATGGTCAATAGCCACTGATGAGGGCTGCTTACAGCCAACAGTGCCAGATGACAAAATGTATGGGCAACCATCCACCAGATACTCAACAGGAGCCATGACAGCCAACTGTCAAGTTGTGTCTCCCAACAGCACTCTCCCTCTCTTTCTCTGATTGGTTCAAAATGTGTATGACGCAAACATCTATTCCCAATCAACAGAGGGAGAAAAAATACAGAAAAGAAGAAGAACACAAACAGAGAATGAGAACAAAGAGACAGACAGACAGTCAGACAGAGGAGGACTAAGAGGATGAGGAAGAGAGACAAAGAGATCGGAAGTGAGACAGAGAGCATTCTTGTTGGTTAATTGGAGGGCTCATTAAGCTGACTGACAGAAAGAAAGACTTCATTGGAAGAGGACAGCTCATTAGAATCAGACCACGTTGGAGCCAAGCATCGTTAGGGCCAGGGTTTGCTAATGGCCTCCATCGTCATCCATCTACATCCATCCAGAGAGTCAACACGGACAGCTAATCCCACGTGAATTTATGGAAAGTAATGAGTGTTAAACACTGATGATTGGGTGACTGAATAAACACAGTTCTATAAATGATTTTTGAAGATGGACTGATTGTAATGTACCTTTTAACAATTCCTAAACTTTTAGTCAAATCCTTTCCTGATATTCCACTTTTTCAGATTTCTAGGAATTGCAATTGGAATCTTGGACAAGTTTCCAAAACACTGTGTTGTTTCTCTGTTATTTCTATGGGGTTAGGAAATATGTTTCCAGGTAAAGGAAGGATGAATTGTGCCCACAGGTTTTGAGCTGGACTGGAGGAAAAGAGAAATCATGAGGAAAATACTCACTCAAGAAGTTCGTAGTTCGATTTCTTGTCCAGGGCGTTTCCTCGCATCTCTTTGAAGAACCTACTGGAACCAGCAGAACACGAAGAGAGAACAAGGTCAAGATCAAGATTAAATGAGTTTTTGTCTGTTTAGAAAGTGACAAACTTTGATGTGAATAAACCTTTCTATGTAAGAAGAGAATAACCACCAAACATTAAGAATTCTAGCAGTTTGTAGTATTGTAGTATCGTAGTTGTAGCAAGTTATTTATGACAAACTCCTGAAAAAAGCTACCGTCCTGTAAAGTGACAACTTCATACCTGATTTCTAGACAACCAAGTTTGAGAGCTATATCTTGTTCCACTTGATCCCCGATTTCTGTCATGTAGTCATTCTTCACCTGGGGAACACAGATACACATCACAAATGGTAATCAGCTTTATCCAAAAAGATTTTTGCCACTTATCATTCATTCACACGTGCACCGATGGGAGCAGGCAACATGCATGTTGCTGGCCTGACCATCGGCGTTTAGTGTCTTGGCCTTGTGATCAAAGAACAACTCACTTTATTTGCTGAGCCCCAGCTGCCCCACAAAACCTCGATAAATTACAAATGGCAAGCCATCTATCTCACACACAAATACACACAGTCCTTCTGACCTAGATTACCAAAGGCAAACACACACTGGCTTCTAGCAGTGCCATATGTGTCATTGCCGGCAAGCTGTTGGCAGAAAATGAATCATGTTTGTGTATCGTGGTGCCTCTGTGTGTGTTTGAATGTCTATGTGTGTGAGTGTATGTGTGTGTGTACCTGGTGGTAGAAGTAGTTGAGTGTAGGTTTGTCTTCTGTAAACTGCTGCACAAAGCCCTTTGGAAGATACCGGATCCTTAACTCATACCTGCAGAGGAGATGAAGAACGGGGGAGTGAGTTTGTTATGAAACGATAACATTTTCCAACTTAAATAGCAAAAACACGTCTGGACTTTTGTATTATACAATAACTTGCAGCTTCGTTATTTACTGGAAAGAGATGTGAGGATGAAGTGATGTTTGATTTACCCTCTGTGAGGTTAAAACGTCAGAATCAGTCAGTTCAAGATGTTTCAATGAGACATGAATAAGGCAAGTGGAAACATAGAGAAGAAAGGCAATTGTAGGGGGAGTGAGGAGCAAATCAGACAGAAGGAGTTGAGGATGAATTTGATATGCAAGAATGCAAATGAGAAAACCAATTGCAAGATCAGTGGAGGAGTCAGACAGAGACAGACAGATTTGTTGACTTAGTCAGACAAAGCCGGCATCTGGCTCTCTCTCTCTCTCTTTTTATATCCTCGGTGCAAAAGGTCTCCACCTCACAACAGCATTAGCACCAAAAGCGTCACAATAAACTTAATATATACCAGTGAATTAACATTCAAACAGCCGAACCAACATAAACACACCACATGCACACAATGCCCTCCGTTTCCAGACGGGACGTTGTGTGCAATAATTCACTTTCTGCTTCTTCGGTACACATTAAGGCAGGCTGCTAAAATTAGCTGTTTAAGGAGACAGCGACTTTGAATTTGAAAGGGCAAATAAGTCATAATGTCTGAAAATGGGTTATAAAGTAAAACCTTACAGTTTTTCTCATTTGAACTGCGAGCACCTAACACAGAACCCAGAGTGAAAGTCTAGTCAGTCTATGGGAAAATATAAGAGTAACCAGCTGTTTAGGAAAAATCTATTGCTTATATCTTTATTCATACAACTTCATGCTGAGATAATACAAGCAGCAGAGAAGGAGGGACACCGCTTGGCTGATAAAAAGCAGTAAAATTTACAAATTTACAAACTGCTGCTGTTAAGATTCCTGCTGTCAGTTCATACTCACAACTCTTCCCACAATGCCTTAAGACCACCTTAGTCAATCAAGTTGCTGGACAACAGCAGCTCTCTGTCAGACATGTTTTATTTGCAGCCTGACCCAGTGACGCTGAACAAGCTTCAGCATACTGTGTTCGTTTGGATCTTTTATGTTACAACAGTACAAGGACAACTTATCAGTCATGTTCAGTAGATGACACACATGTTCTTCTTTTCTCACCTCCACTCCTCGCTTGGTCGTGTCTGCTCATATTTCTCTCTGACGTGGGAAACACCCATATCAGGGTGTAGCCAGTGCACCTGGTCTCTGGATTGGCTGTTGCTGAGACGCAGGCCAAAACAAGACGTCCAGCGCACTTTGTGAATGTCCAGGATCTTCTGGATGATTCCCTGGAAACCAAGAAAGAACCAATTTTATTTGAAACACACTTAGTTAGCTTCTTTCTCTGCACGAATACATAAACTTTAAGTTCTATGAATAAAACCATTATGAATAAACACTACATGAACACTTTAAGCTAAGTATACATTACTTATCACTGGTCCGTTGGGCTAATTTGACTATTTTCTCCTTCATTTTCAGTGGTAGTGTCCTAGTTGTGGTGGCATGAAACACATACTTCAGCATGGCGAGCATTAAATAAAACAAAGATGGCCTGCAGACAAAAACAGTTTGCCAGTCTATAAAGAAGTCAGTCTGTCATACCTCTGTGTGCCAACTGTGCCAGTGTTTATGTCTGGCATTTTGCATCAGGTCAACGAGGGCATGAGTCCATCCATGTGTATGTGTGTGTAGGTGACTTGAAGCAATTTAACATGACATCCCCACCCAAACAAGTTGACAGACATCATACCCACACACACAATAATGCTCACAGCCCCATGTGCATTGCCATGTAAAATGCTAGAGGGGCTGACCTAGATACTGAAGGAGAAAGTGAGGAGAGCAGAGGAGAGGATATTTGAAGTGATGTATCCAGTGTGACCACTAAAGTTTGAGCGGTGCTGAGTAGTTCCTGCGTCATGGAAGTGGATCTAAAAGCATACTGTTAAGTAAACCTCCAATAATACACACACGTACGCACGCAGAGTGCCCGGAGGTCGTATGTATTTGCTAACTAAATTTTCTCAGCATGCTGAGTGTCCTTTATCAGAGCAGACAGCTACAACCTTGATCAGAGGACAGGCAGAAAAAAATCCACCTTTAAAATAACTGCTAGGGGCACTGCAGCATATAGACAGTGGAGGCAGTGTCATGAAAACTAAATACCAATGTGTAAAGGTTAAACAGCTCAGTTTTAGGAAAATAAGACTGGAGAGTCTATATTTTTCCACCTAACAACAAAATCTCATGAAACAAAATGAAAGCTACAATGATGATTGGCTGATCTGCCAATCAGAGATGAAGAACCCCTGCCATGAGAGTCAACAAAGACATTGTTTTGCATTTGTAATTGAGGCTTATTACAGCCTTAAAGCACAACTAGCATGGCTATGTGCTCTAAGTCACGTTGAAAACTTAGGTATGTTCCTCAAACCCATTTCTTAAAGGTCTTGTGTGGGTTTGGTCTTTCATAGGATTTTTAATAATATGTAAAAAACATAGAAAAACACCAGCCCTATCCTCTGAGACTGTCAGACTAGTGTTCAGTTTTTCATAATTAATTTCGTCACCCTATATACATTCAGTACGCAGTGAGGAAAAATTAGTGTGTGTCTCTTCTTACCCTGACATCGGTTGCATCTCCATATCTGATATTGGAAGACCAGCAGCTGTTTTCGGTGTTTGTCTCAAAGTGATGAAAGACTTTCAGAACTCTGTCCACGGATCCTGCCATGGCTCGGTCAGACCCCCCCGCGCTCAGCCTTGATTTGGCACCTCCCAGGAGGGCATGGTTCAGATTAGGGTCCAGGTAGGCCGTGGCCATGGTTTTCCCTGCTGACACTGCTGCTGCTAGGTGTCTGTCATATTCTGTACGAGAAGAGAAAGGACATCAAACATCAGTGAAATAAGTAAAAAACGTCAAATAAGACAAGAAAAATAGTAATTCATGAACTTAAACTTTTGGTTTTCTGGTCTGTGAGCTAAAATTCACCGCTGTTTTAAATAATGAATTATTTTCCTGGTTACTGAATTAAATACGAGAAGAATTGTTAAAAACAAAGTATGTTACAATTTCTCTGAGGTCAAATGATGTCTTTATAAATGTAACATCTGCTGGTTTCAATCACTAAATAATTTCTATCTCCATTAACCAAATATTATTTTGGCCAATACATGTCCTTATGCTTGAGATGACATCTTTACATTGCTTATTACTGTGCAGCAACAGTTAAGAAACAAACAATACTGACTTTGCAATGCCATTTAACTGAGAAAAGCAGCAAATATAACCATTCAAGCAGTTGCAGTTAAAGAATGTTTGGTGTTGTTGGAAAAAATAACAAAATACTTCAATTACAACTCGCTAATTGCTGCTAATTCATTTCATTTCAATCCACTAATCGAATGATTGTTTGTTTCAATGCTTGCTTTGTTTAACAACAGTCAGAATGAACCCGGGTCTCATCTTTTGACTGTTGCTGATATGACGCACTTTGGTAAGATGAAAAACAAAATTGAAAAACACAATGAGAAAATCCGAACAATGAGACACCAGAGAGAAAGAGATGGCTGCAATCAGGGTCAAGGCTCAATATGTAAGCACCTGCGTCTATAACACAAAGAAGACAATGTACTTCTGGCTGACGTTTTTCCTGAATAAGGAGTCAGGACATTGATACATTTCCTGGAATGTCACGGCAACTTAATCTGGGAAAAGCCCAACACGGACTACCCCCTCTTGTCTACTTGTTTGAGTGTGCAAGATGTTCATTTTGTCTATGTCTCTGTGCACATTTGTTAAACTGTGTAAAAAGAGACACTGAAATCTCCTTCATTCCTCTTTTCTGCTTCTTCTTTCTTGCTTTGTTTCTCCTCTCTTCTTTCTAAGAGGAAAATTGATATGTTCTAGCAGGTAATTACACCTGAGAGTGGATACACATAGACATAACTCAGAGAAAAGACGGTGAAGTCGCTAAAGGACTTATAGTATAAAATTGTAAACCCATGTCATTGTCATTGGAATGACTCATACATTAACAAATAACTCGAATAGCTTTAAAACTTTTACCTGCCTCTCTCTCTTTCCATCTCACACACTCTCACACACTCAAGTTAGTTCCCATGGAGTCAGATGTCATGCTGTGGAGGGACTCAAGCTACTTGTTTCTGTGTGTGTGTACGTGCATGTGTGCAAAAAGAGATTTCATTCATACCTCTGTCCCAACACATGGGAAATGGGCTACAGCCGGTCATTGCCATGGAAACACATGTCTGTCCCTCCCTGTGTCTGCCTGCACCAAGGACAGACAGACAGCTGGCGGTCTCACAACCACGCATCGCTAACGCTGAATTTTTTTAGTGCAAATGTTGCATAAATAAAGCACAAACAAGTTCTTGACACAACTGCAAGAACACAGAGACGCACACACACACACACACACTAACACAAACACACACTCTGTCTCCAAGGCAGATATCTTTGTCTCCAACTTTTGTCAACAGCTTCGTTAGCCAACAGTCACTTCCAGAAGAGTAACAGCAGTAATCCTCAAAAGGGCCAATTTTCTGGTCTGTTGACACTTTGCATTGAGTGCAAAGATGCGACAGAAAACACATCAACAGGGCAAACGCAAAAGAATCCCATTCTTCTCAACCGTCCTTCCTCTTTGGAGTCTTTTCTTAATCTTTTCTTGTGATCCACAGTTTGCAAAAGTCAAAGAAGAAATCCCCAGAGATGTAGTTTCATCCAAAAACTTCCCTCTCCCTTTTCTTTCTCTTCACTTCTAAATTACTCCTCAGCAGCCCCTCTTTGATGACAATGCACTGTTTGTTTTTTGCCCAATTTCTGCCCCATGCTTGCTCTCCAGAGTTACACAGTTGCCGTGGAAGAGTCGAGCAAACATCGCTTAGAGGAGGATTCAGGTTGTTTCTCACAGCGGTCTCTGTGATGAGGAGAGGACTGTCCCTCCAGCAAAAAAAAAAAAAAAAGTTCACAGCCAAATCCAACTTGAGAAGTGTTGATCCAATGGAGATTCAGTTATTTAGCAGTTTCAGAGAGGAACAGACAATTATTGTGCCCTTTCTGTTTGAAATACAAACAGAGAGTTCCCTCCCCTCGGAAAAAGAAAGTGAGAGAGAAGAGTACGCAAGAAAAACAAAAAGAAAAGTGAGACAGAGCGACAGACAGACAGAGAGAGAGAAATTCAGCGACTGTTTAAAGATGAAAGAGAGGAAAGGGAGGACAGAGTAGCTGACTGAAAGAAAGTTGAGTGGGGAGTGAGAGAGATCAAGAGAGAGAGAGAGCTGCTGGAGGAGCAGGAGGAGCCACAAACTATTAATATGCTAATCTCCTGTGTTCAGTGAATAAAACCCACCCACTTGTGTTTATTAAGCTAACCTCAGAACAGCCCTTATGTTCTACCATTACTGCAACCACTGCAAATTAATTGCAAAGGAAGAGATAAGAAAAGATTAGATTATAAGAGAAAATTATAAGCATTCAAAGATACTCCTACACACTTTTACAGTACTTCATTCATTTAAGAAAAAAGCAAAAACAATAACCCAGGAAACCGGAAAACAAGGACAGAATCAGTAATCACAAGTACTAATCAACACAAAACCTCTTCAGATCTCAGTCATCTCTAGCTGTATTTTTACACTCCACTTAAAGTCCATTTAAAGCTCAATACCTTTATTATGTCACTATTTTCAAACAGCTATATTACACTTAAAAGTGAACTGCCACCAGTCACCAAACTCTCTTTCCGGTCATCCAAAATGAACAACTTAACCAACTCAAAAAGACATATGTGCATGTTTCTGTTATTTCCCCTGTTTAGCAAAGTATCATACAAAAATACAACAAATAAAAAAGAATTTGAGCATTTTTGTAAATACAGTCAGTGCCTTGGCTGTGCCTAGCATGTAAGCTAGCAACGACATGCCAAGAAATCCACTTCCAAACGTCAAGGTCTTAATCAATCACACTTCCAACTGCACATTCAGAGTCATGTAGCCTGTACTTTGGGGGCCCGTACACTGTCTTTCAGAGTGCTCAAAGCACTGCCCTGAAGGCTCATCTCAATGGCATGGTGCCTACAATATCCTGAGAGCAAGTGGCACCTATCTCTGAGAGAGTTCCTGCTGACCAGATGCCAGCCTCCATTAATCAGATGGACATTTATGGCTGAACACGTCCTCCACTAAAGAACTGAAAAGACCTCAGTGAGTTACTGAGCACACAAAAAAAACAGCATACAGCAAGGTCACAGAAACTTGGTACCTTGTGTGTGCTTGTGTATGCAGTTGTGTGTGTGTGTGTGTGTGTGTGTGTGTGTGTGTGTGTGTGTGTGTGTGTGTGTGTGTGTGTGTGTGTGTGTG
>JAUZTA010000010.1:8040325-8050776 GCA_034780835.1 Ctenochaetus striatus | reverse complement strand
ACACACAAAGATGTAAGCAGAGCTAAGTCATGAAATACTTCAAACATGTGCATATCTCTGACTAAAGCTGGCTGCCGCACACCAAACAGCGTCTAAACTGTTTGGCACTGTGTTGTATCACCTTTTTAAAATAAAGACAGAAAATTTCATAATACAAATGAATGTTGCTTTGTATCTGCTGCTGGCCAAAAGAAGAGATTTCATACGATTACTAGCTAAAAATTGATGAAGGTTAAAGTGATAAATGTTGTGTTTGCAGTCTTTTTCCTCCATGTTGCCAAAAAAGTCATTATTGCAGGTCTTTTTCCTGAGAGTCATAGAATATTTCACATGCCCATTGGATTATTTCACATCCATCTGTAAAACAGCCTTTGGAAGGGGCAGGTTGTTCAAAAAAAAAGAACTTGGAAGGTGATTAGACAAACTTCCTGTTTGTCACGTTCATTAATCTTACAAAGTCAGTCAGGAGAGGAATGAAAACAGCTTCTCCATGTAGAAAAGCCATCAGTGCCGTTCTTTGATCTCTGTTTTAATGAGGAAATGTTGTCTGGTTCTGATAAAACTGTTGCTCTTTCAGAATCTACACTCAGCTCCTCAGCGGCTGCCATTGTTTACAATCTTGCAGCCGCTTCTCATTTTCTTCAAATTCAAACCCCACCCGAAGCTACCACCTCTTCCTCCTCAAAGGAAGCCGATTGGTCCAATTATATTCTAAACAGACACAAACAAATCCGATTGGAGCTTTTCAAGATGGACATGCGGGATTTCAGACTTGAAATCTCAGCAGTCCAGCTGAAACGTCAGTCATAGTTCTGTTTTATTTGATTTTTTTTTAATCATTCCTTTTTGTAAATGTTAAAATTGTTAAATCATCTCTTTATTGGAACATAGATTATCAGTGATTTTTATGGAAAGTTCCATGACATCATTTTCTGAGGTCATATTTTTTGTTACCTGTAGCTGTAAAGATTGTCAGATAATGGTTTATCTGAATCTTTAAAATGCAAAAAGATAAAACATGGATAATAAAACATCCTTGACAGTTGGTGTATCTCTACCCCTTGAAAGGCTTTAAAAGTGAGAAAACATAAAATTCATGACTATAATTCACCAAAGCTGATCCACATTGTCTTCAGCTGGACTCTTTGCTCCTGTTCGTTTTTATTTCTGCTTGACGTAACAGAATCAGACTTCCAACAAAAATCTGCAAAAGTCTGTGAACGGATTGAGCCATGGCTCCTTGTGCATTTTGATTTGTACCTTTTTTTTCAATTTTAGAGTTGATTTCGATAGTTCTCGTACAAGCAATTCCCCTCCTTGGTAGAGTTCCTTTGTACAACCCTGATTAAGAAAAAAATAAGAGCGTGTGTAAAACATTTTTTTTTTTTAATGGAATGATTTGTTTGTTAAAATTATTAAACAAAAAGGTAAATAACCATGCTCTTGGTGCTCACACTCACACGTCAATATGAATAATGCTAGATGATCTCCTTCTAACTATGACTGTAGTGAACCTGGTGTTTTGGTTGTTGCTAAATGTTTGACTGCCTCACATCACTGGACAGCATCAGCAGACACACAGCACACGCATGCCAGCGACATCAGATAGAGATAAAACTGATTTCTTCACGTTTATTTTTTGCTCCTGCGGCTTCTATCTTCAGACTTGTAAGCACATGTTTCTGGGTGTGTGCAGTGTGTTTTGAATCGCTTGAATTCTGCCTTAGATCAAAGCATTTTTTGTCAAAACACTCACTCTCGTAAGAAAATAAACAAGTAAAAGTTAACTGAGGTTCCTCAACGCCCTTTGGAGAATTTTTATTATGATAAATGAGGTTATGGATGAGTGTTAAGTTTCATCGTGCCTCTCTGGACTTTGCTAATCACTGACCTCCACCACAAGCATGCAGGTCACAGTCACATGAGATACGTTAACCAGGGTGTGTGAGAAAGACACACACACACACCGAGTACCATAATATTTACGCGCAGCTCACTGCTAGTTCACACAATAAACAACTGGACTTTGCTTTTAGTTCTGCAGGAGTTACTTAAAGCATGACAAAATGATTTAAAATAGTAATCCCCACAGTTCCTTGTTGGTTGTGTTTGAATCTTTAAAAACAGACAACATAAGGATTACTGGTGTTGGGAGGACAGAGTGTTTTGTAGCACTGTACTCCAGATTATCATACAATGCTACCACCTGGGGGAGAAATTAGGTATTGCACATTCAATTTCATGTTGCATCTGTTTAATCCAAGCTCTTATTTTATATGGCTGCATTTAAATATTTGATCTTTTTTAAAAGTTATTTTTATTCTATGACCTTATGTTCACTATTAATACTTATCATATATTAATTTACATTTTTCACATTTACTCTTTACTCAGGTCTCACCAAGAGATCTTATCTTAATGAGACTTTCTTACTAAACAACCTGGAGCAACCTGCTTCAGATAAACACAACTTTCCTGACAGAAAGGCAGCAGCTTCTGTATGATTTTGGCTATTGATTAGTCTGCCAATATTTTTTTCTCAATTAGTCAATGAATTGTTTGGTTCCAAGATGTCTAAAAAAAAACAAAAAGAAAGGTGATCAAAAGCCAAACACACTGCACATGAAGAAGACACAAATACATTGATATGTATGTATTTTCCCAGGATGCAATGCAATGAGTGTATAGGTTATGTGTTCGTCCCAAGTTACTCCTCCCAATCACCCAAAATATTGGCCCTTAAGAGTTCTATATTTGAAAAGTCAATAATTATTTTCTAAAGAAACATGGTTGTTGTGCTTGCTGTGTGACATCCAGTGTCTTGTTTCCTCTCTGTTTGCAGAACTGCATGCTGGGAGTTGATAAGGACCAGGTCTGGATGGGCTCTGAGGACTCTGTCATCTACATCATCAGCATGGTGGCCATGGTCTGTAACAGACAGCTGACCGAACACAGGGCGGAGGTCACCGGACTGGCACTTGACACAGACAAATACAGTTACACATGCACACACACACACACACACACACACACACACACACACACACACACACACAGTCAGTCAATCAAACTGTTATTCCCCCACAAAGCACATCATTTCATAGAAAGACATTAAACGCATTATTAAATTTCGATTGAAGTGTTCAGTCAGTGTCTTTTTTGCTCAAATACTGTGTGAAGATCTTAAAAATGAATGAATGAAGATATTAAATGGCTGTGGTGTAACACAATAATGCACTCCAAAAGAGTCCTTACAGAGAAAATGATGCTCTCAAGGGAAATGCAGACAATGGAAGTCTTTCTGCTTTTAAATTGCATTTAGCTGAGCTGGAGTGAGAGCCAGCTTCAGTCCCTCCTACAGATGTGTGTGTAAATCGATTCTGGATGGAAGCAAAAACATCTTGCACTTTTTTTCTGCAGCCAGAGGGTGGCGTACTCCTGCAGTGCAGAGGGAAGCGTCATGATGTGGGACGTCTCGACACTACAGGTCAGTTTCAAACCAACACTTTGTTAGAAAACTGTTTTGTTTGTTTCAACAGACAGTTTTTTAAAATATCTACAGCTTGTTGTGTACGGTCTAAAGTGACAAAATCCAACAAAATAATCCTTCATTTTTGGTTTACAGACTTAGAACTTGTTCGATAAATTCAAGCATTAACTGGTTGGAGAAACTCCTGCTGACTGCTCCTCCATCTTCTTCCAGTTATTCCCGTTTTAAATGTCAATAACTGTGAATCCTTTTGTTGAACCGCTCAGGTGAAGAAGCACTTTCGTCTCACCTGCGACCGTCTGCAGTCGGTCTCCAGCAGTAATGGAACACTGTGGTGCTGTAAGTTTCACACCTGTTCAAAAATGAAAACCTTTAGAGTTTATGGTGAAACTGAAATAATCTGTCGCTCTCTGGGTTTTCGCTCCAGGCTCCAGGGACAACATAATGGAGGTGTGGAGAAACGGCTCAGTGAAACATCGCCTGAATCTACCGGAACAAAAAAAGGGATCTGTAGCTACATTCAGCTCTGTGCTAATGTTACCTGAGGTACAACACACACACACACACACACACACACACAAAGTTTCTCTCTCTGACATCTTGTTGTGTTTTGTTGTGTTTGATTCTGACTCGTTTTCCTCTTTGTATATGTTTCTTGTGTGTGTGTGTGTGTGTGTGTGTGTGTGTCAGAGGGAGGAGCTGTGGAGTGTTTGCATGGACTCAGGAGAAGTGTGTATTTGGCACATGAAAGACGCTGGCAGACCACCGTTTCACCGTGTGGCTCTGCAGGACTGCAGCGGATGTCACTGCATGATCAAAGTGAAAAACCAGGTAAAGCACACTTCTGCGTCCCACGCACACACATTAAACACATCCATCACCTAAAGATGCAACATCATCATCATCAGGGACCTTGTTTTTCTCTGCAGGTGTGGATTGGAGGTGTCGGTCGCAGTTCTAGCAAAGGGAAGATTTACATCCTGGACACTGAGCGCCACCAGGTGCTAAAAGAGCTTCACGGCCACAACGACAGGGTGACGGCGCTCTGCTCTGCCGAGGATCGCTACGTCCTCAGTGGAGCTGGGAAACAGGATGGAAAGATCGCCATCTGGAAGGTGGAGTAAGGCAGCGAACTATCTGGGAATGGATACATTTTAAAGCTGGAGTCTGAGTTCCTAATGCCATAGGGCCTCGAGTTCAGAATCTGCAGGAAAAGGAGTGAAGATCTGCTATTGAAAACCTTGACTCTGCATCTCGGACATATGAAGGAATCACAAAGCGTTCATGTGAAACAACAAGTTTACATTAAGTGACACCAACTGAGCAGCTTCTTCCTGCTGCGATGAAGTGGTGATCTGAAGTAAGAAATACTAACAGTACTAACACGTTATTTTTCGGAAATGAAGGAAAAATTAAGATTGTAAACAGAAACAAAGGCTACATGATATGTGTGTTTCTAACTTAGTGCTTCACTTTATTTAACGCTGTGCCATTTTTTTTATATTGAGTTTGATCACACAAGTATTATGCGGGAGCACTGTGTGACTGAGCCTTGCTTTAAACTGTTTTTGAGTTGAGTTTCTGCAGCGCAAACGAGTGAAACTATCTTTGACTACCCCCAAACTACTCAAAAACCAAACTCCTGTGACTGGATTTCACATCGTCATTGTAGGAAAACTGGAAATTGTTTATTTTAAAGCTGGACTCAAACTCGAGACACAGCGTATCACACAGTGTGTCAGAGCATGTAGCCCTCCACCTACTGGAATCAACAACAACATAAGGACTAACTCAACAGTGTTTTGCACGTTTATATCCTTTGTCATGTATTTACCTCATTGTTACACAAAGTTTTTACGTTTTTTCTTTATTTATTTTCCTGCAAAATTTGTTTTAATCTGTGTTACCTGGTTGGTGGTTTTAACAGAAAACGTTAAAAGGTTTTTTTAAGCAGACTGCCAGAAGAAGGTTCTTGTTCTGTCTATAAAATGGCAGATGCATATTAGAACTTTAGTCAACATTTTAAGTCAAAAGATGAGGTTACATATGTTCTCTTATATAAAATTCTCTCTATAATCTGCAAATATTGGTGTCCTGTGCATTTTATGAGGATTTTCAACTAGTTATTATTACAATAGTATTATATGTTTTAACAAAGTGAAACAGGACAGACTGAATTTCTTTTTATTTTCACCTTGTTGATCTTTTACAGTCCTTTATTATCCATAAAATTAATCTTATGGAAATCCTGATCAGAATCACAATCTGAATTGCAAATTGATACAAAGCATTCCTGTTAAAAAGTGGGATTATATTGGTTAATATCACCTGAGGTTCAGTCAAAGGAGCAACTTTTTTTTAATTGAATCCATCCATCTGTCCATCCATCCATATTAATGTGCCCACATTAATATATATACACTGTATATAACTGTTAAACGTGAACATTAGATATATTCCTGTTGTAAACTGAACTTGGGACAATGCAAACAATTGAAATGTTGATGTATTTTGTGTTTTTTATGAATATCTTATTATCTTACTTTTTTATAAGAGTGCATACAAAACTGTACATCCCAAGACTGTTAACATTTTTTTTTAATATAATATTTAACCAACAGTAAACAAAACAAATACACGCTTTTTGAAGAAAAACTTCAGCTTGTCATTATTTTTAACCAACAAAGTGTCACTTAACTCCTCGCACCAGTTGTCTTAAACCTCAAGGTTGTAAGTACTCTTAAAAAATAGTCATCTTAAAGACTTTATGCCAAGGATTTATCACTGTATTTATTTCAGAACTGTGGCCTGTATGCTAAAGAATTTTGTTTTTGCGCTTCCTGGAGTTGACCAAAAGATGGTGCTGTTTAATTCAATACAAGTTAAAGTGAGAGCAAGTTTGCCGATTGGAGTTGATGTAAATTCATTTTCAGTTTAGAACACACATCATATCAACAGGGCTATTTATCAGTCGTACCCGTTCATCTGCCATCATATTGTTGGCTGAATAAATACCAGCTCTATGTATAACGTTAGAGAACAGTGAAAAATGGCCATTTTAATTTTCATCAGTCAAACTTGGTGTCCTCAAAATCCCTATTTTCTGTCAAGAAAATTTAAAGAAAATATTGAATGAGTAATTTTTTTGACATTTGAGCTTTACATTGAAGATTTTTGACTCCTGAGCTGCAGGATTTAAAGTAATAAGGATGTAACATGGTGTGAAAAGACTGGATCCACCCTGGTCAGGTGTTCCTGAACAAAACAACCTGCGGGGCTGCAGCTACATGAATGACCTCTGACCTCCCTGTGAAGCCAGTCAACATGTTTTCACACTAAAGCTCCTCTGAAACCCCCCCCCACAGACTATTAAATTATGTGTATGTGTTGATGTGTAGTCGTACATATGTTGTGTTCATGTAACTCTTAATGATATATGTCCGTGTTTGTGCTGCACATTGTGTTGTTACATAAAGCCATTAGCAGCTGTTAATCTCTCAGCGTGCAGGTCCACTCATGCCTCAGCTGCGGGGGGGAGATAAGTTGTTTTCTGTGTCTCCTGCAGCTCTTAATCAGTTTCCTTTAATCCATAAAACTTTTACTTACAGGAAGCGAGAGCTGTATTTAAGAGGGGAAAAAACACAATTGCTTTTTTCGCTGCATGTGAAAGCCCGACTTGAAAAACTTAGTGTCTCAGCAGCAATTCTGGTTTAGCAGAAGCACAGCTGCAAAGACTGAGGTTCCTCTTAACTTTATTAGCGGTTAAGCAGCCACAGCGGCCTTTTTTTAGCTTCGGTGCTATTTCTGACTCTCTGGTTGCTCAAAAAGAGAAAAACAAAAAACAAAATGACATTGTTGACAGTGGAAAGACCATGTTTTGACTGGAGGATGAGACTGAATTTAGTAAATGTGCAGCAAAATCAACAATGCAGACTTCCATACCTTGTCTTTGTTTCCAAGTTAAAAAGCTTTTCCTTGCTTAAGTGCCCGAAAACTTTGTGCAAATGTTGTGGATTGTTAAAAAATCTGTGACAAGATAATCAACAGTTAAAACTAAAATGAGGAGAAAACATCCAAAGCTGTTAACTTTAAAGAACTTAACATGGAAAACCTCACATCATCTGCTTTATCAGGACTGTGTGGTTGTGGTTCGATCACATTTAACTGACAGTGGAAAAAGCGGTTACAACTGTCATCATAAAATTAAAATTTCCATTGCAATCCACTTAAGAACAGGCTAATAAAAAACGATAGCACAAAATATAAAGTAACCACAGGTTTTGCTGGGAACTGTTTTCAGCTGCGAATGAATGCACATTCAGCTGCACTTTCAAGCATATTAAGAACAACAGGATGGTGCCAAAATGAGTAAAAATAAGCTTTCATTGCAACAAAGAAACATCCCAGTGTGGCTTATTTAAACATTTAATAGTTTTTATGCTAATCATTATCATGACCATAAACATAGACTTGATGTTTACAGGACAAAACAAAGTTACACAGTGGTTTACAAGGCTGAACCAGGATTAAAACAGTTCAGGAGCGTGTAAAACAAGTAAAATCAGACTGAAAACAGTAAAAAAACCAAACTAAAACAGTTTATGTCAGATTGACTCGATAAAATGCACACAGTTAAGATAAATGTTCATCACTTTGACGTATACAGTCACAAGTTACATCCCTGCTGGTTATCACTGGTTTCAGGTTATGACAGACTTGTGGCAGGAAAGAAACACCACATCCTCCAGGGTGAAAATGATAAAGATCGATAAAATTACAACATGTCATTGCTTCCTAAAGTACAGCTGTGTTCACGTTCTTGTTCAGTCTCACTTTAGTGACACTGAACGTACAAAATAAGGTATTTTTTACTTCATTATTAAATGAAGTGTCACTTTAGATGAACCATTTCCTCTGTAATTTCACATTTCTGCCTGTATTTAAAAAACAAATTCTCTTCAAATTTAATAAGTAAAGATGGTAATGCACATGGGGAGATACAGTGTAAAAACTTTAACCTTGTCAGGCTACATTTTCATTGTTTGTATCTGTGATTTGAATGTCACTTTGCATTGCATGAGTGATTTATGGCTGTCAGAGAAGCCCGACCTTTCTGGTCTGTTTAATAACTCACACAGTGAGCTGCGGGCTGTCGCCTATAGAAATATGCACCCTGCAGTTCATCTGTTGGCACGTCAAGTGTCGGCGTATTTCAGCCTTGAGGCTGGTTACTGGACAAACCGGCCGGCATACAAGTTTGAACAAAAAAGGGTGACACACTTGGCTCATTTTCTTGTTTTTTCAAAAGTTACACCTCAGTGTGATTTCTGTACACTTTGAATTTGATCACAGATCTTAAAAAATTCATACAAATCTATTAAAATCAAAGAAACTGTAGACTGCATTTGCACAGACGGAATGCATGAGAGATTACATTGTGCGTAGTGGAAGTAAAAGTGTGTTTGCTTCCATTGGAGGTGTTTGAGAAATGGGCCTTAACGAAGCAATGACTGCTGACTTGTGTATTTTGCATTGCTGAGCTGTGATGTTGTGTGTTTTTATTCCCTTGATCAGCAGTAAGATGATCATGAACGTCACAGAACTGAAACAATAAGAAGTGGAAACTGTATGAGCTAAACTTTTGATCACTGATCCATAATTTAAATCCTTTTATAAGCAAAAACTACAAAAAAAATCATTGGTTTGCTGAGACTTCAGAAGCCTGGATACATAAATTTTCTGAGAAAAGAATTATGTTTCATATCTACATAATAGATCATTCTGAGTCACTGTTATAACATGGTGTGTGACATTAATTTGTAATACAAGAAACACAAGAAAAAGTTTTTGAATGCTTCAAAATGTTTTTCTTGTGTTAGATTAGAGTGTTATTAATTTATTGTTGGATGTCATGTGTTTGGTGAATTGTTTTGCTCCTCATTATAAGCTAAATTAGGTCCAGAAAAAAAACTGTCAAGTTTAAAAGAAACTAATTTAACTTTAGATAGATCAAGTAAACTTCATCAAGAGTATAAAGTAGCATAAAAATTAATTTATTCAAGTGAGGCACCACAAATTTGTAGCTCAGTAAACACATAACTTTGAATTTGATATATTTTTTTACGGTATTCCCCTTTAATAAAAATCAGCCTCTCAGCTTCTTTGTATACCACCGCCAAGGCCCCGCCCCTTTATGCAAACGAGGCGTGACGTCGGCGGAAGCCAGCGCTACGTCCCTTCTTCCGACAGATATTCCTTTAAAGGCGTATTTAAAGCCCTGGCTTCAGTTGCAGGAGTAGCAGACAGCCAATGCAACAAAAGCTGCCGCAGAGGCGAGCGACTCTCCGACCGCTCAGCGGACAAAAACCACGGAGCCGGCGGCTGACACGACCCGGCGAGGTGAGCTCGGTGTCCGGTTTACACACCGGCGACGACAGGGGACGGATATTAAACATTTTGTAGCCGCTGTGGGTCGGCTCCGTCAGGCGAAATACACAGCATCTCAGGTTGCTGCTGCAGAGAGGAGGAGAAGGAGGAGGTGGAGGAGGTGGTGGTGGAGGAGAGGGAGATATTTACAGTAGTTTCTGCAGGCCTGTGGTAAAAAAACAAAACGACAGGAGAGGCTGGAGGTGCAGACAGCCTCGGACAGGTCAGGTTGCATAATTAGGTTGCTCTAATTAGAAAGTGTTTATAATTAGCATGCCTGAGTGGCGTTCAAATGCACGCAGGTAAATAAGGTTTAAAAACAGAGGAGGCTCAGTGCTGCGGTTAGAGGACATCAGTGATTAAATAAGTTTATGTCCTTCATCACTTTGTAATTAACCAGGAAGGAGCAGTTTATTATGGTGAATAACACACCTGTGCCTGTGGGGGAAACGAGAGCTGCCTGCATGGTGTGGTTTTTATGTTTGTGGGTTTGCGAAATATAAAAATAAAGAACATATAAGGAGTGTCCTGCTTT
>JAUZTA010000010.1:7901505-7915894 GCA_034780835.1 Ctenochaetus striatus | reverse complement strand
TTAAGTTTAAAATGTTTGTCTATGTATTACGTGATAATTTTACTCTTAAATTTCAGCTCTAATCTGCAGAGATGTCTTGTCTTATCTAGAGCTCATGTTTCCTCCTCTTGCAAACTTTTGGTCACTAGATTCTCAAAAACTGACAGAATTCAATTCAATTCAATTTTATTTATAGAACGTCAAATCACAACAAAGTTGTCTCAAGACACTCAACATATAGAGAATGTCAAGACAACACTCTATAAGCACATTTATATTTTAGATTTATAGGAACCCAACAACTGAAAGCAATTCAGTAAGCAACATAATCATAAAACATGTAAAACTAATTTTAAAGCATGTTGGTCTTTTTAGTTTTAGTAGCTATTATCTACAAACTATAAAGGGCAAGAAAACATAACAACTTTACTAATGTTATTATACAAAACTAAACTTATTAGAGCCTCATAATTTGGAAAAATCATGAAAGAGAGCAAATAGAACACATGAAAACAATAATAATTAAAGCAGAAACCCAGCAGCCTAAAAAAAAAGGATTTGGAGATGTTTTTGGAAGATATGCATTGATTTATTTACATTGAGACTTTGTGAGAAACAGAGTTTAGTAACAACAAATGCAAAAGCATTACAGTTTTCAGTAATCAGCCCTGATCTCAGACCAGCCAGATGTCCAAATAATTGCAAGATGGCACCTTAGTTTGATAATGATGACTGATTTCTGATTCCTGAGACTTCACAGGAGAGACGTGACAAATGTTAAGAGCAAAAAGTAGTTGTTAAATGTCTTTTCCAAGCCCTTCAAGTCTCTTTAAAGTCCTCTCCAGCGCTTCAGGCTTTAATGTTTTGAGTTTTTCCAACTGAAATGTGGACAAATCCGAGTGATCCTGCTCTCTTTAATGCTGTGTCCAGTTTACATTAAATGCGACAGTGTTTTCAGATATTTTTAATGTGTTTCTAGCTTCAGGATGAAAACCACCAGGTCCAAATGTAGTTTACTGAGGCGTTGATATGATTAGTGCCATGTTCAATACACGTGATCACTGTAAAGAGGCTTTCAGTTGTGCTATTGCTTTGAAAGCACTGACTTAAACACTTAAAGATGCTTTCCTGTTTATAGGAGAAGATGATATTTTTTTAAATTAAAGGAAAGAGAGGATGAGGAGCATTGTGGGAAACGGGAGAGAAGAGAAGAGGGGGAGATACTGTAAGAGGGCGATTGGGAAAAGACAGGAGGAGCCGAGAGAAGCTCTGCAGCAGCTGGAATTGATTTTTTAGAAAGCGACGGAGAGAAGCAGGAAACTGCTCCCACATCCCCTCGAGCCTCCTCTGACACACTCACACACACCTGTAAGAACACACCTGCACACACACATATGCACACACACTTTGCTGATTCTGCACGACACACACACACACACACTCACACTCACACACTCTGCCTCTGCGACTCTTTCCTTTTAACCTTGCACAAACCCCAGACTCAAATCAGCAGAGATCACCTTTGAAAATGTTTCTTTGTTGGGTTTTTCTTCCCATCAGAGTCGCTAAATTAGCTCTCTGGTAGACTCTGTTACACTTCAAAAGGGAACACGGCGCGAAAGTAATGAAAAATACCTGCGAGTGTGTGTGTGTGTGTGTTTGAGTACAATTCATTACAATGATATAGATCTGCTCGGAGAATAGCTCTGAGATTACTGCTGCCACTGTGTCCTTTGGAGGCCACAACAGCGTTTTTGATTTATGACGAGTCAGCAGGAAATTTATTACCTATGAGCTTCTGAAAAGAACGGCGTATTATTTTGAATGTTTATGCTAAAATTTGGCAATACACGTCTGTGTGTGTGTGTGCATCATGTGTTTTGGCATGTGGCTACCATGTCAAAGCAATTTAAAAAGCTTAAGTCGCACATTTTCTTGCACGCCAGGCAGCCGTGAGCCGAACAAAAGCTTCAGATTCGTTTGCATGTTGAAGTGATACAAAGGTTGACACCAAACGAAAGAAAAGAAGCACCAAACCATCATCAAAAGTGTTTGAAATGTGATAAACACTGCTCTAATATGAGATACAGTTGTTAAAAGCTTTTTTCTGAGGCTACATTGCTGACTATAGTTTTAAGTAAATTAGCAAAAGAAAAGCCAGACAATAACACATCTAAAACTATAAATGAGAAGCTGCTCTTTGGATATTTCAATGAGGATCTTTTGTATTAAAAAAAAGAAACTTGTTAGTGATCCGCTGTTAACAGAAAACCTCACAGGCATAGCAACAGTAACTAAGAAGGGTTCAAATTAGCATTAACTTCATTGAATAAGAACGATAATACAACTGAGAAAAAAATCATGGTTTTATATGTTGTTTTAACCCAGTTTGAACTGTCTGATAGTTTTCTGTAAAGAAATGCACATATGAACTGATTAACCTCAGGACAAAGAGGGAAAATCAGCAGCTTAATGCATAACTTGAATATTTTTAATGGTATGAACTCACATTGCAGTTACGTTTAAGTGTGGATGCTCTCAGTGTCAGAAATAAAAACTAGAGCTTTGATCCATCTGCTTAAGTCATCAAATTCATCCTCACTGATCTTGTGTGTTTGAGCTGAAAACTAAACCTGAAGATAATTAAATTGGTGCTTAAATTTGCCTGAGTTTTTCTTTTTAGCGAGGCTCACCGGGTTGAACGTGCGTGGATGGAAAGTAATGAAAAAAAAACATGTGTGCTCAGCCAGCTTAACTCAGAAAAATAAACGTTAATGAAAAATGAGTCCTTAAGCTGAATGTGTAATTTCTGCAAGAAGATAGTGTGCGTGTGTGAGTGTGTTTGTGTGTGTGTACAGTCCAGTGCAGACCTGACCTGCATGTGTGTGTGTGTGTGTGTGTGTGTGTGTGTGTGTGTGCACACAACCACACTCTCACAGCCACAGGAAAACCCTGTAAAGTAACTGTATAATTATGCAAAAAAAAAAAACTAAAAATCGACTTCACACTCCTGAAAACTAGCAAGTGATTCTTCAAAGTGAATCAACAGTTGTTGGGAGTTCTCAGTAAAATGAATGGAAATATGAATATGGATCAGAGTGCTACCTTTTTTTCTGCGCTGTCAGCTTTTCTTGTTTTTTTTTTTTGCATTGCAGCAACGCAGACCTACTTTTCCCCTCTCACACGGCTGCAGATTGCACCAGAGTGTTTGAGACGCATGTGAAACAAGCAGAGACAAACTCAGGAGGTAAACATTCGTGTCACTGTTTGCTCATCATGTATTTCTGTGTTTCTTCTTGTCTGGAGAAAAAAAATACTCTAAAGAGACAAGAGAAACAATATTTTACAAACTACCACTCAAAATACAACCAAAAAACCACCAAAAATATGCTGACAAACTGTAAAATCTTCATGTTATTGCTGAGCAGGCTGGTCATAATTGTCGATACCAATACCTGAAATTATTTCTAATTCTTTAACCATCTTCTTTCTTTTACTGCTTTGCTCCCAAAGTAAACAAAACTGCTGTTAAAAGGTGAGTTTCTTCGGGATCTGCGTGAGGAAACTGTAGAAGTTCCACAAATTTAAACAGGAAACAAAGGTGGATGCAATGTTTTTATTATTTTTTAATTGGTTCTCAATTCTTTTTTAAGTAAAAGCAAAATGAAGATAAGTTTAATTGCAGCTCTTTTAAAAACATCTCCTTGCTGTGCCTTTTTCTTTTACAACAGCTTAATGGCACAGGACTGAAGAATTAACGCCACTTATCTCCTAATAGTTGCATAAGAGTAATGGATGGAAATTGGAAATGCACAATTCACAAAGACTTTTAAGAATTTTTCAAAGAAGGTGGTGGCATATTTTCACACATTTTGATAGAAAATGACTTTTGTTTTGACTGTATTCCTGTTTAAAACATATTTTATTGCCTAGTGGATCTTTCAGCACAGTATAACTCAGCATATTCATTTCATGCTGGTCAAATGATGAGATGATTCAAAGTCCTGCACAAAACCAGCATTTTGAAATAACTGCATGTTTTTCTCACCAACTCAACCCAGATAAACAAGCTGAGGAGATACTAAGAGGTGGTTTGATTCCCTTTGGTTTTCTCTGTTACAGGAAAAGTCCTTAAAATGAGAGGAGCAGAAAAAAGGTCAGCATTCAATCCACCAGTTTAGCAATTAATGTGCAGCGTCTGCAACATTTTGTCATTTTGTCAGGTAACAAATGCTGCAGCTCCTAAATGACAAAGTAAACCTTCTGTGTTGTTTTTTCCAAACTGCTGGAGAAGCGAAGGAGACGCGCCGATGACGATCACGTAAAATCCCGCCTACGTTCGGGGAGAGCTGTCTGCTGCCGAAAAAAAAAACACAAGCGGGAGAAACTCAAAAGTGAGCAGAGTCGAGCTGAGTCGTACCGTGTCACCGCGATGCAGCTGAAGTGTCAAAACCTGCTGCAGGCTGGTTCTTGAACAAAAGGTCAGAGGTCTTGAGAGCTTTCACGTTTATTTGTGTGTGTGTGTGTGTTTGTGTGTGTGACAGGCCGCAGGGATTTAGACAGAGGTGAGAAAACTGACAGAGAGTTTGCTCTGCGACACGAACGGATGTGGGTGGACTCACTTTTCTGTTTGTGATATTTGATATATTTGAGTTAAACACACTTTAAAACCACAGCGAGGAGATGAGGAAACAAGTCGGCGTGGGATGATCTTTGAATCGGCAGGATGTGGCAACGGCAGACACTTTCACCGACATGACATGGATGATAGAGCGAAAGAGGTTTTACTGTTTGAATAAATTGAAACTGACAAGTGTAATTTGTTTTTTTTCTACTTGCATTTATCAAGCTATTTTAGAGGCAATTTAGATCCTGAATGAAGTCCATTCTCCCAAAGCAGACACACACACACACGCGCAGACACACACTTAGTGATGTGTATTGGCAACATACATCTTCATTAGTGTCCAGTCATATCTCTGTTCTTCTCACACGTCGTGGCTCCGGTTCCTTTGTTTCTCCCTCATGAATGTTAAAATCTCTGAGTATTAACACTCTGTCATATTTAGGCGTAATGACTGAGAGACGCTCAGAGGATTGTTTAGTCAAATTTCCAGTTAATCATGGATATGCTCGCTTCAGCTCACGCAGGAACGTTTTCTGAGAGTGATAAAGAGAGAGGCGCGAATGAGGAATATGACTCTATTTCCATTTTATTGCAATGAGTGAAATTTATGGCAACAGTGTTGCCTGACTGATGCTGAGATTGAAGGCAAGTAGCACAGATACGAAACAAAAGATGTTGCCTGTAAGTGTGATCTTTCAAATGAGCTGCTCAGATAACCTAAAAAATACAACTTTTCAATTAAGAAATATACTTTTAGTTGTTTTTAAGGTACTATAAGTGGAAGATAAACACTCAGATACACTTAGTCACACGTGTAACAGTTTGGGAAGCGATGCACAAATGATGCCGTTCTGTAAATGAGACGTCAAATCAGAAGATGCTTTTGTGTGAAAAGCAACATGTTTTGTTTTTTGTGAAAAGTGAGAAGTAATTTAGGACTGTTTTAACACAGAAAACTCAGAAAAAACAGACAGGAGCTTGTGAAGAAAAAAGGGGGGAAACAAGCTTGAGTCTTAGATGCAGCAAAACAAGATACTAGAATAAGGTTAGAAAAAACTTCTAGTGTGAAACTGGTCAGTGTTTTATTATAAGAAGCCTTGCTTTGAATAAAAGATTGTTAACCTGAGTCTCTTTTTTTGTTAACGCTCCATGTGTTGGTGCTTAAAGTTTCTTATCATACTTTATGGAGTCCAGTAGTTGACAAGATATTTCACCTCAAACCACATTTATCAACCTTGATGTAAAACTAAACAGTCTAAAACAAAATATTGAAATTTTGTCCTTTGGGAAACGACTTAATGTCTGTTTCAATTTTAAAAACAATCCGACACATTTCAGTCCAAATCAAAAAGTAAAGATCTCCACAGCTGGCAGGAATCATCATCTGTTAACTGCGAATGTACAAAACTATCCACACATAAACATTTAAGTGCAATAAATTTCTAGCAGGCGACAGAAAAAAACTTAGAAAACTGACTTTAGCTTATAAACTAAATCTGCAGGAGTATTTCCAAAAGCTGAGAGCAACATGAAACCAACATTATAAACTCTGTAGAGATGAGTGAAGCAGCTGAGCTCAGAGAACCAAAAGGTGAAAAATTAACTTAAAGCAAATTACTATTATACTAATAGTAGTAATTTCAAAATAAGCCTGTAATGATTAACAATTTTTCAGCCACATTTTATTTATAATCCCAGTTTTTTGCTTGTGGGTCTGTTAAAACTTATTTTCCCTGTTAAATATTCAGCTCACATAATGCGTTTGAATGTTTTGACGTCTCACTCCTGAGCTGTTTTCCCTTTAAGACGGATTAGTTGTCCAACGATCCGAAAACAAGCACAATGACCCCAGTAAATAAGTTCAAGTGTTTTGATGAAATCTGTCTCGATTACAGTCATTCTCCTCCACCGTCTCTTCGTATTTTTATGGGCATTTCCTCAGATACTGTTTAATCAGAAGCCTGTATTTAGCAGCCATTCATCAACACAATGCTCCGTCCTACTGTTCACTGCCGCACACATTTCCTCTTTATCACAGCAAAATGTCGTGAACTGAGCGCAGATTTCTCTTGAATGGGGTCTTTACTCAGTCAACCAAAGGCTAACTAGCTAATTAGATCTCTTGCTACCTGCTGTGTTTGCCCTCGAGGAAGGCAGCAATTTAATACCAGGGAAGGAGTGCAGCTTTTTGGGCAATAAATGTGTGTTTGACTGTGTGTAGGTGTGTGTGTGTGTGTGTGTGTGTACATGATTGGCTTCCTGCGTAGTCTTGTACTCTCATGTAGAATGAGATGAGTTACACAGCTCTTGTTACAATCCTGTGCAGTCAAACTCAGTGATCATTTTGTGGTATTTCTGTATCAGGTAATTGAAAATTGTAAGTCAGTAACATCAGAAAAGATGGAAAACATCAACCTCTGTGTTGTTACATCTCAAGGGCTCCCTCAAAGAGAACAATGAGGTCATGTAGGCAACACAAAAGAAATATATCCCTTCTCACAATAGGATGATGAAGGCAGGGTACTTCAAACTGATGTTTGGTGCATGGATGCAGATAAAAGTCAGAGCGTTCACCTCAGCAGCTCACAGCTGTACAGAGGTGACCCTCTTGGTCTCTGGGGAGAAATCAAACCCAGAAGCTCTCAGCTGAGAGCTCGAGACCATCACAACTCCTGCAAGGAACCCCTCACCTCTCACAAGGAAAAGGAAAAAGCCCCTCTCAAAGAGTTCAACTGCTGAACTGGAGCACAGAGGTGAGTCCACCTATAGCGCCACCTCTGACTGAAGTCTGGACTACTCAGTCATCCTGGAGTCCCTGGTTTGCATCCTGGAAAGGGTTTCATCTGTAAACTCTGTAGTTCTTCGAAGACCGATACATATAAGGTCTCCAAATCCCTAATAGTCGCTCCCCTGAGACCAATCAGTCTTGAATACCCTGCCAGCTATTTCACCCTGACAACACACATTCAGGATCATACAGACACACAAACATCTCCATCACCATAAGATGGTGAATCTTTGGGGACTAAACATTATTATCTTCATAAATGTAAATTGTGTTGCAGATCTGTTGCGTTACAGGTTTACGCATGGACATAGCTATGGAGTGCTCTGCACATTTGTCTGGCTCTCAGGCTGCATGTTGCATACACTCAAAAAATGTACCAAAAACATTGACTTTAAGTATTTTAATTACATTAAGTTTTTCCATGTAATTTTATAAGGCAAGTTTAATGTAAGGGTCCCATTTAATTTACATACTGTGTAATTATTCTGATAAAATAAAATTTTACTTCTATACATTTCAGTTACAGTTTACATGAAAATAAGGCTTCATGTTTATTGGAGGGCTGCACGGTGGCTCAGTGGTTAGCAGCGGCGCCTCACAGCTAGAAGATCCTTGGTTCGCGTCCCAGTTAGGGCGCCTGGGATCTTTCTGTGTGGAGTTTGCATGTTTTCCCTGTGCAGTGTGGGTTCTCACCGGGTACTCCGGCTTCCTCCCACAGTCCAAAAACATGCTGAGGTTGACTGATTATTCTAAATTGTCCGTAGGTTTGAATGAGAGTGCACTTGGTTGCCCGTCTATATGTGTCTCTAGACTGGCGACCTGTCCAGGGTGTCCCCTGCCTTCGCCCTAAGTCGGCTGGTATAGGCTCCAGCCCCCCCGTGACCCTGCAGAGGATTAAGCGGTATAGAAAATGGATGGATGGACAAATTTCAACCACTCATCAGAGGTGGGGCAAATTCATCATTTAGAAAGTTACAAGCAAGTTTTGCACTCACAAGTTAAGAGTCATAAATTAAGAGAAAATACTCAAGAATCCATCTTGTCAGGCTTCAAATTTGGGCTTGTGGTCCAGCCTCAGTGATTTGGACCAAATGTGCATGTGCCAGTGATCAATATGCATGTAACTGAGCTAATAATGATCATGAGATGTACTCTGATTGTTCAGCACTACAATTGTGTGCAACAGGTTATAGAATTTTTTCTTTGAGAAAGAATATTAGAGTATTTTAATATGAGCCAAAAAGTTCTGCTTGACTTCATAGCTAAGCTTAGCTGTAGACTTGGTGATCATTATTAAACTCTATAAAGTGACAATATGGCAGCGTTCCTTTTTAAAAGGTTTTGATGTAAGTGTTAGAGAGTTTGAATTTGATTATCTTTTTCTAACCTTAACCAAGTGGTTTTTAAATATCTTAACCACAATTTTGTGACAACATAACCTTGAAAAACTAAAAGGTAAGAAAGGTAAAGTCTTAACATTTTTTCTGCCACTTGGAGTTTTTAAGTAGCTGATACATGATCACACAGAAAAAACAACTAATATGTTAGCACTGACACCAATCAGAGACAGAATAAATATGATTCATCAAGAATAATTGGCAGCCTATACAGATAGCTGTTCCTTTACTCTGTTGACTCTCCACATAACAGTTTGCAGTCTTATTATGCACAGCAGATCTACTGATTAAATTTTCTTCAACAAACAGCAGGTTTATATTAATGCAAGTGAATTATGTTTCAACCTTCAGGACATGTTATGATATTTACAGTGGTTGTTGTCCAAGAATGATAAATTAGTAGAAGCAAAAGGTGTTGGGTTGCATGATAAAGTTGTTACATTTCAAATGGGAGCTCATCTCTTGGATTCTGTGGTGACCAAGTTTTATATTTTATCTGATTCACATAATATTAAAGCTGTTATTTTTTATCCGTAAATCATTTAATTTTTTTGTATTTTTTAAAATTTTATCTCTGTGTGTCTGCATGGGTCTGAAGGGCATTTTATTCTTTGGTTGCTTTCATCCACTAAGTGATGTCACCATCCTTTTTCCATTTAATCTCTCGCTCTCTACATCTATCACTTCTTCTCCCTCTTCCTCTCTCTTTCAAGCTAACACCTTTTACATTACAGCTTTCACCTCTTATCACTGAAAAACTGTCATAGAAAGAGTGTGGGATAATAGTGTATTTTTTGCTTGTACTTATCATTGTGTATATCCTCTGTTTTATCTTGTTCACATACCTATCTATTTTCTGACTATTTTGTCATCTGAATCATTTTTTTATTTTCTACATTGCTTTAAGTCACTTATTCCTTGGGCTTCTCTGCCTCTTGTAAAAAGTGCTATAGCTGACTTAAAACCTTTTACCTCTCTCTTTGTTTTTCTCACCTTGACCCTCATGGTTTCTTCTTTTGTTTCTTAGATCAGCATTATATTCACTTACGTTGTTTGGCTCTTCTTTGAAAGGGGAAAGGGTGTGGTTAAAATGCCAATTCCCTGATAGTCCCTCAATCAAGGGAAACTTCATCATCCATAAACTGTAAAGCACCAGGTACAGTGCATGGACTGGTCAGTCACAGCCCTTGTCACAGCCCTTCATAATGAGCTTACTTAAACTTACACTCCATAGTACAACAAGGACCTACAGCAGATAAATCAAATGCCAACACCAACGCAAGCCTAACCATTCACACAAAATCAATTATTAAGTGGCTAATTCCTGATCTGGTATCTTCAAGGACATTGACCTAATTTTTTAGCAGACAATTCTAAAGCAGCCCCCTCTTTTATGCAACCAGACACACTACAAGAACCAATGCAATCCACAGGCCAATCATACACAAAATGGTCGTGGATTTTCTTTTGAGAAAACACAAGGTGAGGTGGAATGGTTCCCTTGGGCATTAGCTGCCAGTGCTAATGTGACTAATGTCCCTCTCTCTGCAGATGTCATTGCTCCCACCTGCTTCCTCCCACGGCTTGCAACAACTTTGTCAGGGACTTGTTTTGACAGCTCTAGTCTCATCCACATTCCAAATGTCTTTGGCCCGGAAGTAGCATTGCTTCATAGCGGTGGAAAGGTTCTTAAAGAACTTTCCCACTTTAAAGAGATTGAGACTGGTTGCCTGTTAAAGGCTTAAGGCCTCTAGTTAGCAAATGGAAAGACTTTTGCTGCAGTCCATAAAATTGGCAAACAAGTCCCCCCAAGCAATCTGAGGGTCATCTCGGCTTTTGAAATATGCACAGTTGTGCTGTTTGGCCAGCTGATAGGCAAACCTTTGGACAAAAAGATAAGATGACAGAGAGCACAATGTGTTACTGTATAAACAATGACTTTTAACCATACATTTACCATATTTATAGAGGCTTATTTATGAATTTAAACATTTTTATTTTACTTATTAAGCTTAATTTTATCAAGTTTTGCAATATTGTATTTATACAAACCATGAACTATAGCATTGTTTTTTCAGTGCATTTTTTAACATTGTATGTATTGTATTTACATAAACATGAACTGTAGGGTAATGCACCAGTTTTTAAAACTATTTATTTTAAGACCATGAACTTTGTCTTTTCTGTTATTTCATGTCCTTTTTCTGTAGCCTTTATCATGTAGGATAATCTAAATAAGTAGACTGTATCTGGCCTCACCTCAATAGGACTTGCTCTAAAGATGATATCTGCAGCTTGTGCCAGATATTTTGTCAATCTAGAGTTCTGCTCTGCATTAAAGACCTCATTTGGTTTCCTCCTATTAATGTAGCAAAGGGCGGATACATTGCAGAGACCATAATATTACGCTGGCCCTGCAACACAGGCTGCCAGGCTCTATCATGGAGGTCTGGGTTGATGTGAGCACTGCCTGTCTTCCTCACTCTAATCTTGCACATATCCTGAGTCTGTGGCCATCGTAGGCTTCCATGGCATGGAATTCTTTCCCTTGGTGAAACTCCAGAAGGGCTATGTGGATTAGAAAATTCATGGACCTCCAAAAACCTTACAAGTGTGGAGCCAATCAAAAAAATTTACTTGGGCTTGATTACTGATCAGACCAAGTAGACTTGGGTCAGTTCTTGTGTGGGAAAGATGATGTGTAAAAGCATATAGCAAACAATATGTTAGGATTTTGGTTGTTTTTTCTGCACATGGTCAGCAAGGAATGTGTATTGCCCTGACCTATAAGAGCACAAAACTCATTTACTATTGAGAACAAAGAGACAACAAGACTGAGTCTACAGCTTTACATCAAGGCACAGTTGTGATTTGATGTATATTTTGCTGTCAGCATGCTGTTACAGCCCAGCTCTTAGACTTCAACAATGACCAGGAGAACAGATGAGGTTGAGTGCCAAAAAACATTATTTTATTTTAGAAATAAAGATAAATGCACATCAGGGTCAGTAATCAGTCGTGTAGGTCTGTGTGGATGTGTGAGTGTATGGGTGCGCAAAGCAAAATAAAATAGCCGCACTGCGAGGCCGACGCATATAGCATGGGCGAGCAGATGGATTGAGAGAGTGAATTGAGAGGAAGGAGAGGGTATTTAACCACATGGGCCCAGGTGTAGCCAATCACCTCAATGAGGACCTTGCCTCGATTAGAGCCTGAAAAAAGAGAACAGGAAAGCAAGCAAGCATGCCCCTAGTGGCATGGAGGCGTCATCACAATGCAAACATAACCTTATCAACAACCTAATATACTGATGCTAGGCTGATACGTTTACCAAGTTCACCATCTCAGTTCAGGGTGTTCTGTAAATATCACAACTAAAGCTGATAGGAATGTCAGTTGTTTGGTAATAATTTAAAATTACAATTGATTACTTAGAAACAGATAACACAAACAATGATAATAAATGACAATAACTTTAAACTATGTGAAGTAATGATTCTAAAAAGATCTCTGTGGCGCACTTACGTGAAATTTTTGCACATGGTAAGGAAGTTGTATACATTATCCTGACTTATGTACATAACTTGTCAAATAAATATTTTTTTTTAGTAGTTTGACCATTTCTGTTTGCTTATTTCTTGCCCCATGTCTAAAGTCCCAGTTGAGGCAATCATTGTAACATCCAAAACATTATTTTGAGGTATAAAGATTGGAACAAATCCTGTTTAAAAATCACCTATAAAATGTATTTAAAGAAAAATAATACAAAGGTTTTAGCACTAAAGGGTCACTTTCAGAAGCCAGCTTAAACCTGCTAGGAATCATTAAACGATGCCAGTGACAATGTAATTAACAAAACATCAATTAGGGTGCTTTGACAGAGCTGGAACATTGTCTGGAGTTGAAGATTGCATCTTTTGTTTTCCCCAATTTTGTAGAACAGAACCTCCAGGGTCACACATTTTCATTATTTAAATTCCAATAAAATACTTGATTTACATAACACATTTCAATGGTCTGATGTAGTAATTGGAAGTCTGAATATAGTGTAGGTAATCAGTCTGCTTACATCATGATGATAAATTACACTTTGAAATTAACATCAGTAGATGTAAAAGAGATGTATTTTCTCAAGAAAACACAAAGTGTGATTGCTCACAGCATTAATGTCTGTTTTATTATAAGAGTAATTGCAATCATTGTAAACATATTTAACTGCTTCACCAATGTAGATCTTCTATAGTTGGTCAGAGACAGGTAGAACCATGTGGGAACAATTAAATGGAGTGCATTTTATGTGCATGTTTTGTAGTGCTAAATAACATTGTGGCTGCCACTGCTAGCCTGTTATCTGCATTCCAATTGTTACAGTAAACAACAGCTTAAATACAGTCAGTTGTCATAGTAGACATTAGCCCACCAGTGGGTTACACAGTAAATGCTGTTTCTTCATTTAAGACATATGTTGGAATGCTAATTTAATGTATAAGATATCTTACATTGATATCTTATGTAAAATGTTAGTTCCACTGTTGCTATCACCGCTTTGAATAAGCAATCATACTAACTGTTGAAGATCCAATATGACTAAAATATCACTCTATATTCACTACTATGACCTTATTAACTACCTGGATATTCTTTGCCCTTCTGAAATGGCTCTACCAATGAACTCTGCCCCTGGGCCAAGGATCTGGAACTGTCTTTAGGATCTCTCGCCTCACTTCAGTTTTGCAGCTTGGATGCTCTTTTTCATGTGTTTTTAAGTGTTTGTAGAAATTAGTTGTGTTGTGATGTCATTCACAACTGTAAAATAGCTTCAAATGGGGCTCTTCTTCTCTGCTATTCTCTCCAACTACTGTGTGTTCATGGCACCCTAATGTTCTGTGGTCCTAAGTCTGAGAGTCACTTGAGGCAACAACAATGAATCACAGCAGAGCAGGTGAGTAGGGAAAAAAACGAAAGTATGGATTCCATCATACTAGTATTGATAAGATACTATTTCAACTTCGGTTTCCATTGGATCCATCTGTTTACCTCCAGTTCCTAAGGCTCATGGCTTGAAAAGATTATGGCCAACATGCTGCTGACATGCTAACTTCAGATCAGGAACATCTGTTCCATCTAGGGGAAGCCAGGCTGCTATGCTGTGTCAGTTTATCTGCTTTACTGGACGAGACACTGAATCCCCAAAGGGTTTCTGATAGTTTTTCCACTGGTGTTTGTTTGTTCATGTTAATGATGAATCCTCTGTATACAGAAAGGTAGTCACAGTGTTCAACAAGGCTATTTTATATATATAGCGCCAAATCACAACAAAGTTGTCTCAAGACACTTTACATATGGAGCAGGTCTAGACCACACTCCATAAATACATTTATATTTTAGATTTATAGGAACCCAACAATTGAAAGCAATTCCTACATGAGCAAGCACTTGGCAACAGTGGCGAGGAAAAACTTCCTTTTAACAGGCAGAAACCTCAGACAGATCGGTGGGCAGGATCTGACGGCACCGGTTGGGTTGAGAGGGAGAGAAGGGGGGACAAGAGGGGGAGGAGAAAGAGATAGATAGAAAGGGGAGAGAGACCAGGGCCAA
>JAUZTA010000010.1:7774433-7791055 GCA_034780835.1 Ctenochaetus striatus | reverse complement strand
CCCCAATTAAAAAAAAAAAAAAAAAAAAAAAAAAAGTAACAAAAAATTGGAGTGATAGTTTAAAAGACCAGTGAGACAAGACAAAAAAAGTAGCTATATGGTCTGCAGGTGTCCCTGTCTGAAAAAATTGAGTGATTGTGGTTTGGAAGTTATTAACACTAAATGCTGAAAGATGCTTGGTCTGTGAACATTCAGCTTACAAGTCTGTAGTGGAGGATGCAGAATAAGTTACACTGATAAAAATCAATCATTATGTCCATTCATGGTTGTGCTTGTGTCTCTTTCTTTCAGATCCTGCTCTGCATAGAGACTGTCCCCTTGACTGTAAGGTTTACGTTGGAAATCTAGGAAACAATGGAAACAAGACGGAGTTAGAAAGATCTTTTGGCTATTATGGTCCTTTAAGAAGTGTTTGGGTTGCCAGGAATCCCCCAGGCTTTGCTTTTGTTGAGTTTGAAGATCCCAGAGATGCATCTGATGCTGTGAGAGAACTGGATGGAAGGTGATTTCTTAAGTACAGTTATTTTGTTTTTTTTTGTTTTTTAATGTGTTATTGTTGTTTTAGTTTTTTGTTTTATCGTATTCTCACTTGTGTTGCCTTTCCTTAGAACCATGTGTGGTTGTCGAGTGCGTGTTGAGTTATCCACTGGAGAAAAGCGCTCTAGGAGCCGTGGCCCTCCTCCATCCTGGAGTAGACGACCTCGCGAAGACTTTAGGCGACGCAGTCCTCCAGTCAGACGCAGGTCTGTATTTCCTGCTTGAAGATTCGCTTTAGTACCTTATTTACAGTCTCATTTGCAGTGTTTTTTGATTGTTTGTTTGTTTTGTTTTTTAAGCACAAATTACAAAACAGATTTACAGTCTCCTGTTAGTTTGGCAAAGCCATTTAAATCTGTCAACCTCCAACAATGGCAAAATATCTCATTTTAGTCAGAACACAGACCTGTTAAAGCTCTGTGACCTTAAAGTGAAAGTTTCTGGTTAACTGTTGCTATGACCTAAATTCAATATTTAGCACTCCTACTACTGTAGATCATGTTAGTAAAACAAAATTATTAGCACACATACAAATTGAGTTCATCAATAGATCATCTGTGGATCTGGCTGCTTCAGGATTTGCTACTGACACCACTTCCTGATATTAATGTGTTTAAAAATCTAATCCTACATTGACTGAAGTTTGACATCTGAGTGTCAAGGGAGCTTCTGTCAACACTTGACTATTTATGAACTCTTATAACAGCATGTCTGTAAAAGGACCATCTGTGATTTTGCTTTACGAGGACATCTTAGGAGGCCCTTAAGTAAGCACTTCATCATCCATCAAACATTTTTATAGGAACTTTCTAGAATTACTTTATGTAGGTGTAAACTTTGTTTTCTTTCTGAGTTCAGTTGCCATCTATTAATAAAAATGAACCCCGTTGCAGAGTCACCACCACGCTTCTCACCATCTGAGTCAGTCAACTAGTCCTCTTTCAGCATCATGTGACTGCTGACCAGCGAGCCCCAATCAGCTTGGCTGGTGTTGTCACATGACCCAGGCGCACCGCCAGTCGTCAGGTTCCACCAACCTTTTGGTTCCTGAGCATGCAGTACCCAGCATCCTCCTCTTCCTCCTCCAACCTTAACCCAATCGACAGCGGTCCACTTCACATTATCAACCAATCAGCGTCTTTACTCTTTCTATTCTCCACACAACTACTGTGTCAACGAGAACAGCCTCGGCTTACATCCCTTCCCATCCTCCCCCCCAAAAAAGGCAGGGAAAATCAACAACTACCCCTTCCAACCAGCCACCAAGCAACTTCATATCTCCAACATTTGCATCATGTGGCAAATCCTCTCTGCAATTCGACCTCCCTCACCATCAGTCTGGCTTCCTTGCGTCATTTCTATCTTGTCCAAATCCCCCAAAATAGTAAGTTTCTTTTATCATGCTCTTTGTAGTTTTTATACTTAATCTAGCTTTCGAAGCTGCTTGACACTTTTCCCTCAGCAGTTATGTAATTAAGAGCAATTTCAGTGAAGAGCTGCAAAAATCTAAAGATCAAAAGTTTGCCGTCAGTCTTAAAATTAAATTTGCAAAAATTATTGGACGTTCACATATTAATTGTGCTGCTGAGTGCACTTTCATGGCTCGACATTAAGCCATCTTTAGTGATAGCAAGTATGAAAATGGTGCTCTTGTTTTTGATATTGTAATGCCATGGGTTTTCAAAAAAAAAATTGTTCACCTCTTGTGTTCCGGATTCCTAATTTAATGTAAACACATTCATTTTTAATTTATTCAGGCCAACGTGCAGGTTAGTAATGGTTTCAGTTGTTCAATTACAGAACCTTTCAGTGGTTCACAATGTCCTACATTTAGGTTTCTTTGATCTAAAAGTGGAGATGTCCAGTCAGTTTCTGATCAGGTCACAACCACAGTAAATAACAGTTTACTTTTAGCAGGGGACTTTGAGAAGATCATTGTGTGCAAGCTGTGCTCATTCAGTGTTGCATAAAAGCCCTTTATTACAGCATTGCAGTAGACAAATCTAAGAATATGTTTTACTCCCTTCTCAAAATTACAAATTTGTAACTCTCTTTACTTTGTTTCTCCAGACAAGCCTTAATGTCGAGCCCTGATGTAGTTCTATATAACTAAGTGTAACCATGTTTCCCCGAAAACCCATGTCTCCATAAGGATGACCAATAGCAAAGGTTACATAGGTGACTTTAGGGGATAATGTGTCTAATGTTTATTGTTGTTGTTTTTTTAACTTTACCTGCAACGTAGATCACCGAAGAGGAGGAGCTTCAGCCGCAGTCGCAGCAGGTAAACTTTTAATGACAGTTTGTATTAAAACTGTACATTTGCCAATAATGAATGATAAACCTCTTGTTAATTCCTTTTTTATGTCGTTTACAAGGTCTCTTTCAAGAGACAGACGCAGATATCGGTCTCTTTCCAGAGAAAAGAATCATAAGCGCTCAAGATCCTTCTCACAGTCGAGGAGGTAAGTTTAAGATCATTGACATTGACAAGACTTACTATTATGAGTATCATCTTTAAATTATCAGTTATTTTGTGCTTACTCTGCTTTGTTTGTTTTACAGTCGTTCCCCATCCACCGGGAGGAAATGAGGACCTTAAATGGTGGTTCATCTGCAGGATCCCGCAATGGTTGTGAAAATACACATTTTTTATAGTCAAGTTTTTCTTTTTAGCTTGTTTGCCAGCTCAAGACAGTGCAATGTTGGCCATGTAACATATTGTGTAATAGCAGTCTGTTGAATTAACAACAAAGAACCTGCAGAGTTTTTATTTTCTCTGATTTATCCATTTTACTGAAACTTTTTTCTCTTTGAACTTATTCTGTAAAGCATAAAGCAAATTCTGTCTTACACTGCATGTTTTGAAATTGAATATTGGATTTAGTTTTACATCATCATCCTGTTTTTCTTAACTGTTTAATTAGTCCCATGTGATGCTTTTGTTTTTTTAATTCTTTGTTGCCCCTTAAATCACTGGCAGTGGGTTATCTTTGCTGCATTGTCAAGCATACTTTATACCAGTGACAGATGGCAGACTGTCAACAAATGTTGTAAATACTGGTGCTGTTATTTGCAAGCTATCCTGGAAGCCCAAAACATCTGTACTTCTGTATTTTACCTGTCACCTTTGCAAATGAAGGCATTTACTTTATTCAACTTTGCTTGACTCACTGATCTCTGACAGCTTGTGCTGATGCAGTTCAACAACTTGTTCAATAAATGTTTTTCCAAGGTGATATTATCTCCTCCTTGTCCTTTTTTCTGAATACTTCCATAAACGAATGAGATTTATGTTATGCAAAAAACTCGTACAGAGGACTGGGATGATTCATTTCAGGAAGTACTGAAAGTCTTTTGCCGTTAGCTGAAAAAGGCTGCAAACTTAACCAACACAGGAAGTTATAGGTCACAGTCGCTGTAAAGGAACAACCATTTTATGTGTGAAATGCAACCACCGCTCAGCATAGACTGATGACATTACAAAGCAGCTCACTTTGTGAGATGACAGAGGTGCCAGCTTGGAGTGGTAAGTACATGAAGTTTCTTAATTAAATGTAGAGAGTCTGAAGTCATTTTTAAAGTTTGTTTTTAGGACTAATTCAATTTCCTGATTAATGTAACCATTGCAATGTATCCATTTGAAAGAAAATAATGAACAGTTTAAACTTGAGTTACCTAGGATGTTAGAACCAGAGGTTACCAAAAAATCAGCATGTATCCTGAATGTTTTGTGATTGTGTGTTAGAGGACAAAGTGCTTTTTTTTGTTTGTTTACATTAGTTAATAGGGGCTTAGACAGAAATTAAAAGCAAATGTTAAATGTTGTGCAAATGTAGTAGAGAATATGTTTTCTTGAGCTGATTGGTGGCTGACTCATTGCATGACTGAATGTCTCATGCTTTAGGAGAGAAGATTAGAAGTCATGTCGGCTCACAAGAAAAAGAGAATAGGTTCACGTCGCCGAGTTGTAAACCAAAATGAAACATCCGAGGCTGACGAGTTACACCAAACGGACAGTTTAACTATACCACAACACAGCACACCAGAAGAAAATAAGGAACCATTAAATGTATTGGCAAATCCTCACGGTTCCTTATCTGAAATCCCGAATCCACCTTTGCCAGAACTTTCAAGGAGCAGAAGAAAACTGGGGTCTAGCCGAAAAAGTAAGGAAAGAGAACATGTCAAGGACTCCACAACTAAATCATACAACAAACCCACAGAGGAAGTTGAGGAGAACATCAAGGGCAATGAGACCCCCGACACAACACAAATATCACTATCGATACAACCTCAGAGGCAGGAAGAATTAGGTCAAGGGAGTGAATATGATATCATGTCTGCAACACATAGCAGCTCTTTGTATTCTGCCATTGCACCTGATAATTCTATTGAGGTTCAATGCTCTACAAGACAAAACTTTCCAGAGGATGACATGGATGGTTTAAATCCCAAAAGTGAATATCTACAAGCAAACCAAGATGAAAATGACACTGACAGTATCGTAGCATCTGAAGCAACTGTGCTGGAAAGAAATGACAGATGCAACACTCTTCAGAGTGAGGAACTTATAGACATCGCATATTCTGCTGGCCTCTCTGAGTTACCTCTTTTAAATGTAACTTCATGTCCCACAGTAGATAAGCAGCCAGTTGATCAATTAAATTCCAAGGAAATGCTTGAAGAAGTACTTACTGTGTATTCTGTCACTGAAAATGAAAGCAAGCAAAGTGACAGAGGTGCAGAGTTGTTACAGCAAGATGGAAATTTACATGGCAACCACTTAGTGAGTGATTCTCACGAAAAATCGGTAGATGCACCATTTCCTACCACACCAAAGAAAACCACTGATAAAAGTAGCCCCAGAGAAAATACTGAACCTGAAGACAGTATTGAGCAAGAAGTAATTTCATCAGCGAACAAGAAATTGCCTAAAGAAGAGAAACAAAATGAGCCTTACAACTTAAATGAAGTCCAAGGTGCTCAGAATTTAAAGGACACCATAAACATTATTCAAGAACAGGAAGTTAAGCAAGCAGAAATAGTAAAGAATACCACACAACATTCTGAAATAGACGCTCTGGAAGAAACGGGCAATCCTGGCACTTCACAGAATAAAGAAGTAAGAGGTACTCCTCATTCAGATGATGCTGAGAACAGACAGCCTGAATGGGAGTTTGAGACAACACAAGAAATCCACAGTTCCTCTGAAACTGCACATAGTACTGATGGCTTTACTGCCAAACAGGGAGATTTAAATTCTGATGATAAAAGTGACATGCATACAAAACATCTTTTATGGCAAATCAAAGGAATGGATTGTCGATCTCTTGCTGCCTGCTCACATCTAGAGTTTAAATTACCTTGTTTGGTTTCTTCTGGTGTATTTTAACAAACTCCTGCTCCCATTTTTTCAGCAGAAGTTTCACCTCATTGTAGCGATCCATGGTACCGTGAACCACAGAGTCGATATTTACAGATTTAACGCTGACTACTGTTATTTAACTTAAGCACTGAATACATTATGTAGAGCATTAATGTCTGACAGGCGAAAGATATCGTTACGGCAACACAACAGCTAGCTTAAACTTTTGAGCAAAACGTTGTTAAGGCACTGCTGCAGTTTGCGTTTCAGTGAACGTAAGTTACTTCTTAATGACTGTAATTATCAAATAAAAGCTATAACGTTAGAAACTTTAGTAGAGAAAAAGGTTACGTGTATAATTAGTGCATAACTATCATACTGAAAAACTGTGGTAACGGCTTTCTTCCGCTTTGTTTTGTTTACGATTTTCCCGCGCCGGAAAATGACAGCTTGGGTTGCCAGGTTTCTTGCTGCAACCCACACTCTCAATAAACAAAGCTCCCCTCTCAACACGTACTTAGATACATATTCTACTTGTATATTATTATGATGAGAACATAAACATTAAAGAGGTTCAAATGAACAACAAAAGTTTGTGTTATAGTCATTTTCCCGAATCTTATATCTTTTTTTTTTTGTTTACAGGATGGCTGCGCGTGTTATGCACTTGTCTAGGCTTCACTCAGACTCCGCCTCTTTCTTAAAGGGACAAACTTTATTTAAATGATGTGAAGAAACATGTGGGCTGTACTAATAAAGATTAATTTGGCAGAATATTGGGCTGTTATTTGTCATTATTATCCTCTCTCTGCAGTCATGTCAGGTAACTTAAAAGACGAACCGTCCATTGATGTACAGAAAAGTACAGTGATGTAAAGTAACTACGTACATTTACTCGAGTGCTGTACTTGCACTTCACCTAAGAATATTCATCCTGTGCTATTTTACACTTTCACTCCACATTTCAGAGGGAAATAATGCACTTTCTCCTTGACCATCATTCCTTAGACAGCTCTAGCTGCCAATTACTTAATAAAATTTAACATAAAAAAATGTATTAAATAAGCTAAAAATATTTATTTATTTAATATTAAACTAATGTCTCCAAATCTTTTCGGCTTGTGATCCGTCTGAAGAAAAGAAAAATAAACAGCTGTCATGTTTGAAATGCCTACAAGTTTATTGTCATTTACACCATAGATATTTTTTTTCCGACTCCTCCCATTGTTTCATACATCATGACTGATAGTGAAGAAGAAATATTGTGATCACAAATCTGTTTGCCAGCCTGTTTTGAGGCCTTGAACATATTTAATAACTGCCTAATCACACCTCACTAATTTAGAAAAACAATGAGAAGACTGAAAACTGAGAACATGATTCTTTAAAGAACTGTGACATTATTGTAAGCTGATGCAGTCCATTACAGCGATGAAAACACCTATTGAGGTATTGATGAACCAGGAAAAACACATAAACAAAGAAAAACATCTTTATTTTGAGGAGGAAGTGTGTATAAAAACCATATATCATGGATGGTAAGTCATACTGCTATGGCTCTGATAGTGAGGATGGATATATTTTACATTTTTCTTTATGAGACATCACTTTATTCCAGCAGGGAAACCTCATGGAAGTATGCGCCAAGCATCTTTATCCCCTGAATGTAGTTGGTCCTGAAAAAGAAAAGATGAAAGAGCGATGAGCCTCTTAAATCTGTGAATAGTTAAAAGTCCAGCATACAGATCACTCATACAGAATTGAAGTTGTTTTATCTCATATTCAATTTTATTTTTGGGTGGAATGATTTAAAATCAGAATAACATAAAACAGCATTTAAAAGTCTTAAAACAATCTTTCCTTTGATCATAATGATAATACTTTTGTCTCAATATCACATACAGATTTGTCTGTTTTGAAGCTTGTTGTACTCTGATGAGAAATTTTTTGAATCCCTTTTCTCTCTTCTCAAGCTATTCAGGAAGAAATACAGAATAAAGTTATGCACAGTGACGCACCTGTTGAGCTTTTCATTCTGGGAATGGGCTCCATCGTCGGAAGATCCAACAGGAAGCAGCATGACGTTACGTCCTGTGGCCTCCTGGAAGGTCAGAGTGACGGGGATGCTTCCACCTTCACGAGTCAGGTCAGGCTCCACACCAAAGACTGTGTGCAAACAGGAGGAGGAAATGTAAACAGCATTAAATATAAGTGAGAATCATATGATTTTCATTCAACTAAAATGATAAAAACCAAACCTCTAACCCAAATTTAGAAATTAACCCTTTGTGGTATCTTAACCTCAGTTTCATGACTGGCAGCACATGCGAACTGTTTTCAACATTTGAAACTGCTGACAGTGATGTCAATGGATTACCCAGAGTAAACAGGACATTGGTTTTTTTTTTTTTTTTTGGAAAGACAACCACCTTTGTCATTTAAATGTATTGTGTATTTTTTTTCAATGCTTCAGCCACCAAAAAAAACACTCCTAAGCCTACATTTAAAAAATGTGTAAGCCTAAAAATGTTGCAAAACTTTGTAATAAAAAACTATCTATATGACAATATATCAGTGGGATGTTTGTTTTGAGTGACTTGATCCTTTAATCATATTAACGTCAGCCTCCGTACCTGTCTTCATGGCCTTTCGACCAGCCATGTAGTGCGGGTGGTTGAAGTCAGAGACCCAGGCTTTTGCTCCGTGGCCCATGCTCAGTTTCATTTTGTTGGGGCTTCCCAGTTCAGCAAACTTCTTCTCCAGGTAGCTCGCAACCTTGACAGTGATACAGAAAGAAACTGTATTAACAGTGTTATAGTCACATGGATGCTACAAGATCAGATGCTACACTAGATCAGTGTCAGATTTGTAAGATTTTTTTAATGGTCTACCTGATTCTCCACAACTTTGGGGTCCATGTCTGGGACAAGACGGATAGAGAACTTGCCGATAACCTTGCGGGGGATGACGGTCTTGGCTCCTGCTTCAGCGAAAGCTCCTTCAATACCATGAAGAGAAAGAGATGGATATCTCCAGCGGTGCATTAGGATTTGCTCCTAAGAAAAGAACAATTCAATTTGATTTATAATGATTTATAATGAAGCATTCTACATTAGAACAACACATGGTTGTCTTAAAGTGATGTAAACAACAGAAAACAATGCCTTGCCTTGGTGTCGTGCAGTAGTTTTCCAACTCCGACGTCTTTGCAGTACTCATCCAAGTCAAAATCTATTTTCTCATACAGCTTTTTCTCTTCTTCTGTCAGAGGGGCCACATCGTCATACATCCCAGGAACCATAATCTTTCCTCTTTTGTCCACCAGGGAGCCTGTTTAAGAGGAAACAATTGCAAGATTTGAGTCTCCCTTATTGCAGGTCGAGAAATACATTTTTTACACTTAGTATTTTCCTCTTAACCTGAAATCATATGAAATATAAGAGATGTTAGTTTAGTAATAAGCTTCACTTGCCCATTAGTGTAATCAGGTCAGTCATGGCTTCATGGACAGAGCCACCAAACACTCCTGAGTGCAGATCTTTGCCGCCGCACTCCACCTTTAAATTTGAAAACAAAAACATTCATCTCTTTAACATGTGGACTCTTTAAACGACTGTATTACAAAAGGTGTGAGTCTATTTTTTGCCAAAGCGTCACAATTGGACTCCACCTCAAGGAAAAAGTAGCAGATGCCTCTCAGACCGTAGGTGATGCAGGGTTTGTTCTTGCCCAGCCAATAGTTGTCGGAGATGCAAACATAGTCCACGTCCTTAAAGAAGGTGTCTTTACGAGCAAACACCAGCTCATCCAGGCCTTCAGATCCGGACTCCTCCATCCCCTCAAAGCAGAATTTGATGTTGATGGGAAGCTCCTGCCGCACAAAGATAGAGAAAAGTGTTTGAAGTGTTTTCTACCATCATATACTGTCAGCGTGTGCAATGTGACTGTGAATTTAACAGTGATTCCAGGATCTCTCCATACCTTTTCAGGTAAAGCTGGTTCAAAATAACAGGCTTAATCATTATGTGATAGCAGGATAAGATACACAACATGATTACTGATTTCATCCAGAGACCTTCGACCACTTTTCCTGCTGACAGTTAAAAAGTTATGGACAACAAATCACCCAATCAACTGTCTTCCAGACAGAGTTTTAATGACCTGGAGTCCAGACTGAAACAGCAGGATGATTTAATATTATGCATGCAGTGCATCTTCAGAGAGCAACTTTGAAAATGAGAGTTAAGTTTCTCTGTGAATGCGTGCATAGGATAGGTGTAACCTACAATTATCAAAGTATTCACCTTCTATAAATTCAAGACGATGTTGACGTTTCCATTCCAGAAAAGAATAATCGCACCTTTAATTAAAAATCTACCAGTTAAACAACATTCCAGCTTGTATATCCTGATCAATGCTGATGTTTCCCAACAGTGTTCAACCTCTTACAATTTTCTAAATTGCAAAAAACAAAAAACAGCATCAGGGTATTTCCAGATAGCACATATAACATAACCCAAGGAAAACAATAGGAAGTTTTTCACTTGTTATTTTTGAGACCACTTTATCTTGACAATGTGATTTCAACAAGTTTTGCTACAGTTTTTAGTTTAATTTTTTTGGATAATTTACAGAAGCTTTCTCTGCAAAGAGCAGCTTGGTTTGCCTGAGTGTGCGTAAGCAGCAAAGTCAGCGACACCAAAGGAGCTGCTGGAGGATCAACAGGGAGGTTTGAGTTCTTGAAACAGAACATAATGTATCACATTTACTCGGATGACTGAAAATGTGGTATTGGTGACTCCACCCTTGGAAACAGTCTAAACTTTCTGTTTTTCAATGCAATAACCTTAAGAGGGTAAAGAGAAGTACTTCAAATTAGCATAAAACAGTAGTGGGAACTCTACCTGCTGGATCTTCTGGTAGGCCTCGATGCAGTTAAACCAGGCCAACACGGGACCCTTGTCATCAGTAGAACCTCTTCCATAGAGCTTACCTGCAAAGAGAAAATAGTGTTTTAGTTAAAAAACCTCAGACTTCTATTTGATTTTAGCATCTTTCAACTTATTCTGGTGTTTTTATGCAGAAAAACTAGCCATGTTTTTCTCAGTGATTTATGAATTTTGTTGTAGACTTTGATGGTTTCAGGATCTGACTGTGAAAATGCTTGTTGTTTCTCTAATTTTGGACTAAACATAGACTTTAGTCCTTGCTTATGTAAACTGGTGGTTTTTTGTAGGCCACAGCGAGCTGGGCAGAGTTTTATGTGTGACACAATCATAAAAAAAATCATACTTTCATGTGCTTATTTCCACTGACTTGCTTGTATCTCTAGTGTCTGTCAGCACATTGAGTCAAACTCTTTAGCAACTATACAACTCAACAATAAAACATGACATTAGCAAGAACAGAGCTGAGCAGACAGGAACGAGGCAGAGGGAAGTGAATGTGGCACTTTCTGTCAGCTGACCATCACCAGAAAATACATGACTGCATTAGGGTATCGGTCATAGTACAGAAAGTCCTGACTTAGTATCTAAAAGTTGATCCTAATGTCATGAAAAACAAAATGCAAATATGCACAGAATAATAGACCACAACCCTTATCTTCCAAGCTTTATCTGTCAGGTACAACAGCAGCAAAGAAGCTGACCTGGTTAAATAACACTGATACATGTTTAAGAGGAGTTCACAGAAGAGAGACGAGTCTCTCTGCACAACAAATACAACTTCACAGTTCAAAACTAGTACTGTGCAACATTTAAGCGCAGATTTTATTTATGTATTGAACGAATTGAGGAAACCTGTGAAACTAGTTTATCCAAACAGACTGAAGAGCTGTGTTAACATGCTAATTATTTACTAAGTAAAAAGCTTCCCCTGAGCCCTTTTGTCTTCAGTAAAACTGAATCTATAACCATTTTTCGCTAAATGCAACAGTAATTGTTCGACTTGACTTGTGAGGTTTGCAGATAAGACATGATTTAGAAGACAACTCTGCTCGGACACATGAGGTAACTGGGCTGGACTTTGGCAATATGTGTGATAAACTGTGATATGATCTCAAGTACAAAGCTGATAAAAGCTCAAAGAGCATTTAAGAAGATGTTGCATGTAAGTAATGCTGACGAAAAAACTTCTCTGCTCACTAAAGGAGGAATCTGATGTTATTGTTAACTGTCATTGAGGTGTGAATGCCATGTGCAGGCTATTAAATACCTGGCTCTGATACTAAATTACAGTTTCCTTGAAGTCTGTAGACTGGCAACAGCTCTGTTAAACTTAATTTCCCCTTGACTGTTCTCTTATTTCTGCATATCAAGCCTTAACTGTAGTACATGTTGGTCTTTTATTTGAGCGAGATTTGATACTGCAAGCTTGCAAAGCCAGAAAAGAAAGTGGTGTCATCTTTTTATGGAAGACTAGGAAGAGAAACCCTGAAGTAAATCACATTACATCTCACGTTACACACCCAAAAAAGCATTCCAGTCTGCCTCAATAATTCTGTCTGTCTTGTTTTAAACCGACAAACTTTCCAGAACATATTAAAACAGGCTCAGGGAGATTTTTTTTTTTTTTTACAAACAGACACCAAACCAGTGCTACTCTCACCATCTTTCTCCACCAGAGTGAACGGCTCGGTATCCCAACCATCTTCTACGTTGGCTGGCTGGACATCAAGATGGCCGTAGATGCACACGGTCTTCTTGCCCGGATCTGACCCCAAACGACCCAAGATAATAGGTGGCAAAGGGATCTCCTCTCCAGAGGAATGCTGCACACACCAACAAAAACAACCGCCATTTTGTTTAGGCGGAGGTTAAGGTTTACGAACGTGAACGACTATCTGACTCAGTTAAACCAAATCAGTGGATGTGAAGGGAGAGCTAAAAAAGAACCAGAGCATTACTAATGATGACATGAACAAGCAAAACAAGCAAGATAACAACTTTAACAGCGCAACACTCCTACACGCTCTGACCTTCTGTGTGCCGATGTCCACCAACTCCACTGTTCCTCCCAGCCTCTCAATGTCCTTGGCTGCCATCTCCATCATCTTCTTGATCTCTCCACGCTTCTCTGGCCAAGCAGATACGCTCTGGACTTCCACCCACTCTCCAAGGCGCTAGCAAATAAGAGGAATCACCTTAGATTTTAGTGTGATCTGAGAAAACATAATATATTTATCACACAGCATAAAGTTTAAGGATCAAATTTTATTCAAACCTGTGAGGCAGAGTCAGATGGATTGTACTTTTGCATTGTGGGGCCCCACAGAGTTTTAAGACAGCTTCAAGGTACATGTCAGAGCAAATGCTGTGATAATATGCACTCTAGTGGCTCACCATTCATGACTTTTTGCACACACTAACCCAGAGTTAATGAGTTACAATGAGCCAAATGCTGCGTAGTATTACACATTAACATGACACAATTTAATCATTTATTTGACTGCAAAATAAACACTAAAACTCTTGTTTGGTCAGAATAGCAAGAGTCATACTGAAGCAGACTTATTTTTTTTAACTAATATATAACAACTTCACCCAGATTAGCTTACCTTAACATACAGATCCTGGTGTTCGTCCACATACTTGAAAAGCTCTTTGAGATGGGCCATCTTTGCCGGCGACAGGACCTGAGGGTTTAACAGGCAGAACGGAGTGAGAGTCTACCTCACGTCCCTTGTTGTCTTATTGGAGAACAAAAACCGCGCCCTCCCCACAATCCTGCTGACTGCTGCTGTATTTGTGGCTGGAATTTGTCATGCATGCACACAAGTGGTCAGAGTGCCGGAAGAGCATGTTTTACAGGAAAACTGAGTGCGCTGATAGTTTGTAACACTAAAGGTAACAGCTGAACAGCCTGTACATTTGTATATCTAGCCGATTTTATGAATAAAATGAAAAAATGCACACAAAAAATCCAGATATAGCAGGGTTTACTTCCCTTTTTACCAGCTTTGTGTGGGAAAGTAATAGCTTAACTGAAAAATATTAAGCCAGAAATGTTTGTGGCATGTCTAAAAAAAATCTTAACAGTGCTATCAGCTACTTTAATGAATGACTCAGTTAGTCTGAGAAATACAAAAAAATTAAATAGGTTATTGAGTGCCTGGTAGTGGTTTAAGAAAACATGTTATATAGTCAGATAAATACACACAATAAAAAAAGCACCTGTGCAATAGCATACACACATTTCTGTTAACAGAATATAATTTGGTAACTAGAAAAATACGCACATTTTTTCTAGTAAACAACTAGTAATGAAGATGCATTCAGGATCACTTGCACACATGAACCTTTAGTTTCATTTTAGAAGCTCAAGTGAGTGGCTCATAATTTGTTTTTAGACTTTAACTCATAAAAAACATTACGACCAGAAAACCTCAACTTTAATTGCAATGGGGCATTTATCCCTAGACTTAAACGAAGTCGTTTCGATTGGTTGTTTTGCATTTCAGGACTGGATTACATCAGAAACGAGGGGGACAAGTCAGTCTGTCATTAGCCGGTTGGCTAACAAAATATCTCGAAAAGTAGAAATAAATTTGTAATTTAACGTCACCTTGTGTTTTTGTCGCTCTGCTAACTTTTAAAGGCATTTTAAAAAAACAAAATAAGCCACTGTTACCTGTGCAGCTGTAAGTAACGTTACTCACCTCGTACTTATTGTCGAATAATCGCCGCCTCCGCGTGACACGTCCGGACTGCGTCCCAGCTGACAGTCACTTCCTGTGTTTCCTGATGACGCTGACACGCTGCCAAAACGTTTGAGGGGGTTTAAATTTGTGCTCAGAGGTTAAAATAAAAGAGAAAAGTTAAATTCACATCACCAGTAGAGTCAGTGTGGCAGTTTGATTATGTTCGTGCCGCAAAGAATTGTGGGTCACCGACACATGCCTCGTCATGTTCAACCATACGGTCCAGAGACAGTGTGCAAAGAGAGAGACCCTCTTTAGAAAATCTACACAAACAGGACGTGATTTTTACACGTAATCTCGTGTAAAAATAAAAAAAACATCAAAAAAACATCAAATATTTTGTAACGATTGATTTTGTTTTTTAATATATAAATAAAACAATGTTTTTGTTGCACCTTTGCTATAAATTAATATAAGACAAAGTGCTTTACACTCGATTGATACGCTAAAAATAATAAATAGAAAAAATTATTGTATTTGCTTTATGTAATTATATAAAATGTGTTGTGAAAAAGTAAAAGGAAAATTGATTACTGTGGAAATATAATTGTTTATGATTAAGAGGATTGTATGTGATGTATTGTACATGTGATTCAAAATAAAAGAAACAATGTGAAAAACAAGAAATGATATCCAAAATCTAAAAAAATAATTAGAAAGTAGTGTGTCCAAAAGCCCAAGCTGATTTTTTTCCACTCATCTAAACATCATTTGAAGGAACAAAACAAGCATTCATTTTTGTCTCCACACAAAGCTTTTATTGTGTGACACCTTAGGCAAAACACAGTGTACACAGTGTACTGCAGTAAACCTTGTTATCCACACAAGATGAATACAAACGACTGTGGGAGTCCCATGGCCAAGAAAAACCTGTTTTTAGTGTTTTCTGTTTTGCTTTCTACATTTTGTTAAGAAATTAACACCAAAATTAGTGTCACTGAGTTCATTTTCATACTGTACAGCTTTCACTTGTCCAGCCACTGTCTGAAATTGAAGAGGGTGGTTGGTCCTGTTTCCTCATGATTGCCTTCTTGGTTGATACAAAGAATCTTTGGTGCACATTTTGTGAAGGAACATCTCTAACCCCCTCGGCCTTGTTGCCTCTCTGTCTGCCACTATACTTCTTTGCACTTAAGTCAAGCAAAGTTGATGGCTGGGTCAAACATTGATTGTTAAAATCAATGTTTTTTACAGTTATGTGCAGATTCTTCCCATCTACCCTAAGCCAAGGGTATGAATGTTTATGTCCTAATACCCAGTAAAATCCTGAAAGTGTAGAGTTTGACCTCCTCTGGATATGTAAATTAGGACTGGTGACATGACACAGGTGTTTGTTCGACCCCCTGGGTATTTGCAGTCTCAGTTCTTTCCCCCCCCCCACAGGTGTATTGAGGGGCAGTTTAGCTTGATTAAGGGGCTATTAACATAATGACAATTGAGCTTCAATGTATGTACCGAGGAAGTAACACCTGTGAACATGGTATCTACATTATCAGATCAAAATTAAATTTGATGTCACATGTAAATTGACCATCCATGCCTCAGAACTGAATTTATGCCAGAAATGCCTCATTTACACTAACAGAAACCACCAAGACTCATTGCTGTATTATAAAATTCTCCGTTTATTTTCTCAATTTATTGTCTTCTTAAGTCTTCGGCTGAAAATCCTCATGGTGTCTAGAAGCAAGAAGAATTTGATTAAACTTCAGAAACAAGTTGAAGACACATTTGCAAGGTTAAGAGACTCACCTTTCCATCAAAGCATCTTTCCACACATGCCTTCTCTGATGGCCTACAAACTTCTGTAGAGCACATGAAATAGATCTGCAGGGGAAAGAAACAATCGTGAAAATGTTCATAGATCCACCAGTAACAAGTGTCCCCAAAATCTTATGTAATGACAGTTTGAGACAATAGGCACTTCTAAGCTTGCATTATATGCCAGCTGTAGTGATGTTTCCTCATTTTGACTCATTTGAAATAACAGAGGGTAAATAATTATGGTCCTTTTGA
>JAUZTA010000010.1:7705548-7716783 GCA_034780835.1 Ctenochaetus striatus | reverse complement strand
CAAATCAAAGTTGGAAGTTCTTTCAACATTCATCCATCCTTCACCATGGATTCCTATCGCTCGTACTGGAACTCAAGCAAGACGTGGATGGAAGGGGAAGACCAGGATGTGTACGAGGTGGAATCTCGTGTACCCCTTCCCCGACCATTCCCACTGTGCAGCACCTTGAATGAGAAGAATGCTGTGGTGGTGCAGACTCAAATCTCACATGTCAATCACAGGACTAATGGCCACCTACTAAAGGTTATCTCTAAAATCTCCTTGCCCACCCCTCCTTATACAGTAAGTTTACACCTGGTAACCCACCTTGTGTTAGATATTACAGAGTTTTGGGTTGTCTTGTTTCAAACAGTGTGTACATTAAATGTTAAGAACTCTGCTGCTAGTTAAAAAAATATTGGTAGATGAAGTTTCACAGACTGTTTTTTGTGGTTCAGGTCTTCACATGCAGATGTGATCATATTTAAATGTTATTCCACGTAGGAACACAGCAGCTCTGTTTGTGCCGCTTTTGAAATAGTTGGTGAAAGATAATATGACTTCTATGTGGCAGGGTCACGTTACCATTTCCTGGTTCCCATAATGTCATGATAAGACCTTTGCTCAGGGAGATATGGAAATGTGCTCAAAGTAACTGTTGGATGATTGTGAGTTGCTGAAAGTTATTGCCTTATGATCATTTCATAGCTGTGCCTACTGTCACCTGACTAAAGGTCATAATACAGATGCGGAATCATTATCTGAGAGCATTTCTTCTGTGTCTGCACATAAACTTATTATGTCATTGACTTGTGAACAGATTGCCTTTGTTATGCAATGCTAAACCTATGTTGAAGTCTGTGTTTTGTGCATTTCAAGCAAGAGTTTTGAACTGTCAAACTATTTTCAGTTCCACTTTATTCTTGTTACAACAAACTGTACGTTGAAGATAATTTGTTTAACTTGATTTATGACATCATCCTGATGTTAAATAAAATTTACCTCCTATATTAAGTAAAGAAAAAAATTGCTTCTCAAATTAGCTTAAAGACATGATTGAAATCAATAAGCCCGGTATTTTGCATTACATATAGCTATATATGTGGAAAAGCAGAACTTCAAGAACGAAGACACTAATAGTAACTTCGTCCGTATCAATGTGGACAGTAAAAATTTATAGGGTAATAAAATCATCAATTTCACCATTTATAAACAATTCAACTGGGAGCAGTTAACCACAGATTTAAAGATAAATTACACAGATAAATTATAGTCCATCGTTTTGTAAACTTTCAAATAAAGGAAAGTTCCTTTTACCTACCCCATTGATATGTGATAGTTACCATTGGAGAATGCAGCTTTACACTTAAAAACAATGGCCGTAATGCCATTTAATAGCTTTCATTAGATCCTCCCTGTCTTCTTAGTAGCAGTTTATTTAAAAATCAATATCTTCAGTTTGTACCATAAGCTTTCTGTAAAAGTGAAAAAAGTCTTATGTCCAGGCTTAATTATAAATAATGACTTATAAAGATGTTTTTGCTGGCTGAATAGTTCTTGTTCTGGTGAGCAGAATGATCTTCGTGTATAAACTTAGTGTGAAGTCTTTTTTTATGTCTTCAAAGCTTATTTAATGCAAATGCCTTCCCCGCAAAATGTTTTGCCGGTGTGACAACATCTTTTTCCTCTTACCCCTTTCAGCTCGAACATGCCCGGATGACCCAGACTGAGCTCATGCGGGAGTCCTTTCGGCACAACCAGGAGATGAACGAGCTGCTGCAGAAGCAGGAGGAGCTGCAGGAGAGGTTGTCGGAGGAGGCCCGGGCACGCGAACAGCTGGCTCTTGAACTCCATCGGGCTGAGGGTGAGTTTCCTGGATAACATTATGCTTAACATGAAATATTTTCAGGATATTTTTAAGTGGATTGAAATAATTAATGTGTTTCTGCTACTTGACTCTTAGTTTGACACAAATGTGGGTTAGTTTTTTTTCTTTGTTTTGTGTTTTTTACTTTTTGCAGTGTAATGCAACTTCTTTAGAGGGAGAAATTAATAAACTTAGTGCTATTTCTCCATGGACTCTAATTATGATGTGATGATGTGTGTGTGTATGTCAGAATGATTACAGACAAGCGAGCATAAGGCACTAAAGTGAAAATGCATGTGTCTGGGGGAGGGGGGTGTTACAGGGAGTGATGGGATCATCTGTTTCAAAGGGAGAGTAAAGGAGAGTGAGACCATCTGTAGTGAGAGACTGACAAATGGTCATTTCTTTTTTGTCAGACTGTCACTGATATGCGTTTGAAGCTGGGTTTGACAGCTTAATTTTCAAGGTTTTTGTCTTGTGGTGAAGGTATTTGTGCAAGAAATTTAAAATCATTAAACTTAAATTTATGAGGAAGTCAGATATCAACATTTGCCGGCAGTTTAAGTGCTGTTACAGATTGTGTTGTGGGTGCAGCTCACTCCATGTCAGAGACAGCTGGTCCTCGAGGGTCAGTTGTTGAAACAGCATGTCCCTCTCACACATCAAACCCAGTCTACAGGGCTCACTTCAGGTCACAAGTTGGCAAATATACAGCACAGTAGTCGTTTCTTTCTTTTTAGCTTTGTGTACACACTGAACAATGGTGAGTTTATCACTTTTCCTAATCTAATTTTGTCTTTAACTTGAGTGGTATCCTGTTTTAATATTAGTTTTTTGCATACAGTACATCTTCTGAAGAAAAGCAAATATTTGCCATCATAAAAAACGCTTTACAGTTTTTACAGGATAGATCATCAAAGACAGAGATCATGTCGCAAGCTGTAGAATATAAAAGAAAGAACAAAATGATCAAGAATATGGTTGCTACTAACACTTCTTTTAATTATTGACTAATCTGCCAGTTATTCTCTCGGTTATTCGTTTACTGTTTATGACATCATGACAAAACAGCATTCACAGTATCTTATAGCCCACAGTGATGTCTTTATTTAGCTTGCTTTATAACATGACTAATCATTGCAGCTTTAATAGAGAATAAATGTAACATATGAGAACCTATCATAACATGTAAAGGAGTTAGGAGCAGCTGTGCCTTGTTTCACGTGGCATGCTGTCTTTGTTAACTTTTAGGGAGTGTTTGATATCTGCTGAGTCTGTGTCTGGACATCTGCCTTTGCAAATGCCAGTGACATAAAACAGAAATAACTTTCCTCCCACTGTTTGGATGAAGCATGCAGGTTAATTCTCAGGGTGCGACCTTTTCAAACTGGTTTTGAATGAACCCTAAAGACAAGCTCAACCAAGAACAAAGATGTTCTTCTTTGATTAAATGAATGTTTTAAATGTCAATGAAAACTCTGAAGAGAATGAGAAGTCTTTCTTTGGTTTTAACAAAGGAAAAAAGGCTGTGCTGGACAATATGGCGATTTGAATTTTGGTGCTGTATATTAATTGTGATTATAAAGAGCTCTGTTTAGCCAGTGGACGGTGTTTTTTTAGGCAGTGATCATGTGCATCTGGTGGCTGTTTATCATGGGGGATCCCTCCCTAGGCAAACTTTACACTCAGCTTTGCTTCCTGCTAAGATGTCTGTTATCATAGTTATCTCCTGACAACTAACGTAACATTTACCTTCTGCCTTTCTTAAATAACTCGTGAGCTGCATACCTAAGACACAAACAAGGATCAAGTCAGAAAATTAAAAAAAATTGAAATCAAAACTCGTCTTGTTTCAGTCACAGCTAATGAATAATGGTTTCACAAGTCTGTTATTGTGAGCGTACCTTCTACCCTGTAACTATGAACTAAATACCATCTTAGTCCTTCATGCTTGCTGACCTGTGACAAAGCAATTCAGTAATGATGGAGTATTTCATTGTGTTCACAGCTCAGGCTGGTATTTCATGTCAGGCAAAATGGGTCAAACATGTTCATTTGTGTTAACCTCTGCATTTGTATATACGCATCCTTGTGTGCATCCGCATGTATATATTTATGTTTTGTGTTTGTTCTTGTGTTGTCAATATCCTTGGACTTTGTGTCCCACTGTTAGGTGCTTGGTAATCCGGATGGCCGGTGTGTGTGTGTTGTGTTTTTGAGAAGCTTGATTCAAGGCTCACAGTAATTCCTCATAAGTCCTCTGTTGAGTGATTGGAAGACTGGAAGGGGAGGAATAAGGCAAAAACTACATGAAAATTTCTACCTCAGCGCTCTTTATAACCACTCTGCTCTTGCTTCGTCCACATTCAGGCCTGATTGATGGCTACACGGGTGAACGGGCTGCGTTGGAGGAACAGTTGCGTCAAAAGGAAGAACTCCAGCTGAGCCTTGAGCAAGAGCTGCAGGTGAGGTATTCCAGCTGCAGAGAGGAGGAAAAATAATTACATTTATGTGAGATTACACATGACTCGACGACGTGTGAAGGCAGATTCTTAAATTTTGCCTCTGGCGCTGATCAGTAGTGACTCGCAAGTAGTATGCAAATTGATTTCAAGTGAAATGAAATGTAACCTAGTTTGGAATTTCCTGTGTGGTCTTTATGTAGCATCATGTATAAATTCATGTTCCAGGACTTGTAATCTTGTGATGTCTGATACATGTTGATTTATGCACAATAATGTTTAAAGAGAACAGGGCTGTCAAGTCATGTTCATGAAATTAATGTCCCTTCCACTTTAGCTTAACTGTAGCATTATAGACGTTTACTTTATCTTTTAAGCAATAACACATATCTATTGCTCAATTCAATTCCTTCATGCAGGTGACAAGTAGCCGGCTGCACGAGTTGGAGCAGGAGAGGGTTCAGATGCAGGAGGAGCGGGAGCTGCTGTCACGGCAACAAGAAGCCATGAGGGAGAACGCTGGGCCTCGTGAGCTCTGTACGTATCTGAGTATTTCCTTACCGAAGAGGAAAAAATATATACACACATATCAAATAGCATCCTCACAATAAGATATCATCCTTAAAGGAAGATCTTGAGCAACTAATTCATTCAAGATGGTTAAACATTAAGTTTAGGTTGAAGTTTATTCCATTAAAGATGTCGTAGTTGTTATTGCCTTTATCTTCTTTTATCAAGGCTTAAGTTTTAAGTGACAGTTTGCTTGGTAGGGTTGTTGTAAAAAAGGTCATCCACCTAAATTAAAACACAATTTCCTCCCTAAGTTACACAAGAAGGATAGATTTGATGTAAATTATTAAACCAGTGTCAGTGTCAGCTGCTTGTAACACAACAGGTGCTATCATTGACTGTTGACCACATACGACACTTGGATCTGCATCTCTGCTCAGTGGGAAAAGGGCTGCAGCTCCTATTGATTTATTTTGTAGTTCTTGTTCATGTACTTCTGCTGTGACATTAACATTGTATGAGCCATTACAAGGCTGCGATGCCACTGACAGAAATTGAGACTAAATTAAGACAATAAATTTTGTTTTTAGAATGTGTTTTTTGAAGTGTAGCATCACTGATGCAACTCTTTGGGATTATTTCCTCATTTTTTGACACAATAGGAGTTTTTGATCTGTTCCACAAGTCATATTTTAACCAATATTTGCCAAGAAGTACTCTAGAACTATAACTGTGTCTGCTAACTTTGCATTATAACCCCTGTATTATTGAAAAGGTATCCCATGAGTTCTTGCTCTGATAAAACGGTGAGTATACTGTTATCTAAGGGAATAAACCAAACGGGCTATTTCAGAAACATCTTTTCACAGCTCTCTTTCTACAGCCTTAACCTTTAACTGTGAAACCGAAAGAAAAGCACCGCCATTCTATCTTCACCCTTTTCTCTTCTTTTTCTTAGTTTTCCTGTTAATGATAAAAAAAAAAACAAGAGCATGTTACATTTCTGTGCTTTCTTATTCTCCTGTAGGCCTAGTTGAAGCTGCAATGGTTGCAGCACCTGAAGCAGGTGTGTCCACTTTGAGCATGGCTCAGTCATTTCTACTTTATGTTCCTCTAATTGTACTTTAGCTAAGTGACGATGTATCTCTCCAACCCTAATCCAGCCACTCACCAATGAAGCTTGGAGCTTGCTTGCAATGGGCTCACAAATTCACTCAGTTCAATCACTAACCTTTTGCTTAAGCTTTTCGTTTTTGACTGATTGTTGTCCTGGTTTGTCTTTTTTTAATGTCTTGAACTCAGTGTTAGCACTCATTTTAGCATGTTTGAATTAAAAAATATCTTCAGACACTCACATGTAGTTTTATTTTTTCCTAATTGTCAATCATCTACACTCTTAACTTTGGCATCATTTTGATTCTAATATATATTTTAGATTGCTAGATGCTGTGCTTTCAGTATTTCTTTGAATGAGTGATATAATTGGCTGTTCAGGTTATCCCTCCCCCCCTGCCTGTAAATGCTTATTGGGCATGGATATTGCACTGTCTGGGCTGTCCACATGTTTGTTCCGTCATTTGCACTCTCTCACCTTGTTACTTTTGCACTAATCCTGTGGGGTTTGATCCCGGGTTAACTGGTGTTGGTTGTTCACTGTTGGCAGTGGAAGGGCAAAGAGGCATCATGATGGGGAATCATGTTCTGCATCGAGGCTTTATGTTGGGAAGTTGACTGAGATGTTGGAAGAGTCTTAAGTTAGCCAGATGGAGATGTAAAATTGGTGACAGTTAATAAAACTGAAACATTTTAAATATGGCAAGAAGCAAAATGTGCATTGAATCTAATCACACGGCTCACAGACTTCAGACTCTTCTGTGCTTCATCTCAGCATCTTGTTCATCAAGGAAATCAAACCTGAATGAACCACTAACTTAAGCTGGCCATCTTTAGCTGACAGACGTGAGGCCTAACCTTTCCTCCTTCCTCCACTTTATTCTGTAGACCTGCTTGAGGAGACAGAGAAACTGATGAAAGAAAAGGTGGAGGTGCAGCGTCAGGCGGAGAAGGAGAATGCTGACCTCCTGAAGCAGGTGAGGCTGCTGGAGGCAGAGCTGGAGGAGCAGGTCAACAGGGTTTACGAGCTGGAACAAGCTCAGAGGACAGAAAGTGGAGACCTCCAACAGCAGGTCCAAGCTCTGGAGAAACAGCTGGAGAAGAACAGGCGGTTCCTCGATGTAAGTGACAAAAGCATTACCTCCAAAAATTGTGAAGCTGTCTGCTCAGTATTCAAAATTATGTATATTTATGTGCTCTCACATCAGTGACAAAATTATTTAATATAATTTCTTTTAAAGTAGCCTTAAGTTGTAAATATAATTCAAGCTCTCACTGGAGATTAAATGATAACTTCTTTTTTAGATTTCGGGCTTGAATTTTGTTGATTTATTAAGTTATTTCGCTGCTTTTTATTGACTTAGATCACTTGACTAGTTTGGGGCTTTGAGGCTATTGGGCCTGCATTATTTTTTGCTTGTGGTCTGTTGAGACACGTTCTCATCGTCATAATTGAGCTACTTGGCTGGAAGTTGGCATGCAGCTGGCTGGAAGGAGTTTGAATGCAGATTTGTTCTATTCAGCCCTTCTGTGTCGGTCACAAACTAATGAAATTATCACATTTATGAACACGTAATTAAGATATTTAGCTAATCCTTTATCGTGGACAAACACAGACAGTCTTATTTTCTGCTGTGTTAAACAGCCAATTATGCAACATGTCTGTTTGGTTCAGGATTAATTACAAAGCAGTTAAAAACCACTACTGGTTTGGTGAGACTCTGTAATATTTTCTAAAGCTGATGTTTTACAGAAAGTAAACTGTTCTTACATTAGTGAAGACTCATTGGCTTTATGGACTCACTTGTTATAAAACATATTGACTCATTGAGCTTTTTGATGACAAGGGAGCCAGTTTCACAGCAGGTGAATTCATGATATCTGTGCAAGTAAGGCAAGCCTGTGTTGATGGCAGAAAGTTGCAGATGTTTTTTTCCATTTTATTAATTTGATTTTATTAATTTTGATATTAATGATTTTGTTTTTGACTCTCTCCATCGTGCATTTTTCATGGTGTCCAGGAACAAGCTGTGGACCGAGAACATGAGAGAGATTTCTTCCAGCAGGAGATCCAGAAACTGGAACAACAGCTGAAGAACCCACAGAAGCCACAAACTGCATCCGAGCAAAGAAACCAAGAGGTAACAGGAGAAAGCTCAGTTCTCTGCCAGGGGAGCTGGCACTAACAAAGATGCTTGTTGTCTGAACATAACACTGTTGTGGCTATGAACCCTGATCTGAGAGTCACACAGGATAACAATAGAGCAGGTAGGATTACCTGTGCAACCTCGCAAATGATACCAAATAGTGGGAGTGTTGCACAGACGAAGGTGTGACAATGGGATTGATTTTTGTCCTAGTGATCCTTGGTGACAGCAGTGTGACAGTGTGTTTTATTTGCATGATCATCCATACACAAAGGAGTGAGGTCTATATAACATTTGCTAATGCTAATCAATGCTCTGGGGCAACATCATGTCAAGTCATAACTGGTTTTAACTGCTCAGTGGTAACTGCTGTCAGTTTAAATACTTTCAATGTTGCTGTGGGTTGCACCAATCAGTATTTCTGGGTCAAGTGAGGACGTGTTGTATGAAAGGTGTCACTCATTCTGCAGTTTCACTCAGCTTTATTAATTCCACTCATAGTTTTGGTTTAACAGGCCAGAAGCTCATTATTCTTGTTTACTCTCATCACTGTAATTAAGCTTGTTTCTGGCTGCTGTTGTCAGCGGAGAAGCTCAGATAAAACTGCTGCATGCTAGCTACTTAGCACCTCACAGTGGTCAGACAAAGTTCGCAACTAGCAAATGAATAGTGCAAGACTTTTTGAAGCCAAGTATTTTCCCTTTAAATTAATACAAATTTTTCTCTTCATCTGCTGACTGTGAAACAAGACATCTATATTATTATATTGAAACTATAAATTAAACTATAAACTATAAATTATATTAAACTATATTGTGTTTGCACCCTGTTCCACTGCCATGTGGTCAAAATAACGTATTGCTGCTTTAATAATTATGATACAGACACTCTTTACACATACAGCATGACGTTTGACAAAACTTAATCATTGTTGTTCATTGTTGTTATTATTAGCTTTTACAGATAAAGTTGCTAGTCTTCCCTATTTTTTTTATGTCCATAACTGTTAGAAGTCTTTTCAGCGTAACCTCTGGGACTTGGCCCTTTCCTGAATTGATTACTGAATTTTGACGGTCACATTTTCCCAGTTCACCCTTTTGCAATATTTCTCTCACAGTAAAAATGCCTTTTAAGCCTCCATTGTTTACGCATAATAGCGGAAAATTTCTGTTTTATGCATCAGTCTTAGTCATCATTTTATCATAAATGTTGTTTATTCGATTTGTATGTGGTGGAACGAATAATTGACCTCTCAAGGATTTCGTCACTAGCTGTCATTTTTCATTCCCTCACAATCTATGTGTAGCCTCCAGTTCACTCTGGGCAAGGAGAATTGTTTTGATCAACACCGTTTAGGTCCTACTGCAACACATTTAAGGCACTAATTATGTCCTCAAAGCAATCGATGAAGTCCCTGCACACTGAGCTTAATTTGCCCGTGAGCTTTCATACCCTGTTTATTGTGAGGGCATCTTGTTTACAAAAAAGACATTAGAGTTGAATTCACTTGTTTATATGGCCTAAGTGTATTTTACTTGCACAATCTGCAGTGTAATTTGACAAGATAAGTGACTTTATCCCATCAGGGAAAGATGAGTTTCATGCTCACTGGTATCATAATGATCCCTGCCTGTTTCTTTAGTGTCTTTTTAACTGATGTGTCCTTAGTTTGACTCTGCTGCTTGTCTGAACAGAGCAGAGTACAGATCACAGTAACCATTTACTTCCCTCCTAGAGTTAATTAAGGCTCGAATAATATAATTTGGGATTTCAGTTTTGATTTATGCATAACTATATTTAGCTCTTTGTTCCGTGTTCTCCTCTTGTTTATATCAATCAGGCTAGTATGCCAAAGATAATCTCTAACATTTCTTTGATTTCCACAGGCTCCTGCCACATTTCGATCACTAAATGTTTTTTTTCCCCCTTCTCTTGCCCTTGAACTCTCCATCCTCTCATCCTTCATGCCTTCTTACTCTCCTGTGGCTATTACAGGTGGATGGAGTAACCTTTAAGGTATTGCTTCTAGCTACATGTAGAATCAAGCTTCCCCCAGAGAGCATTTAGTGCATTTTAGTAATCCTGCCCAACCCTGTATCGATTAAATTACCCGTCCATCTTTCTCATCATTTCTCCTGTGTGACCCCTCTCTGCTGTCCTCATTCGGACACCAACTTTAAAACATTGTCCTTTCTCACTCTGCTCCTTCTTCTTGTCATTCCTCTTAATTTCCCAGGTTAATATTAGACAGAAAAGCAGTAAACCAAATGGAGGGAAAGTAGGTTGTTCACAATGTTTTTAAAAGCTATTACAACAAGTATATAAGTTAGTTATATAGGTTATAACAATAAATATTGTAGCAAGTATTCCTTAGTGTGCGGTGATCATTTAACATTAATTATTTTCCACATCAGCAATGTTTTAGTGGTAAACAAAGCTTGTCTGTAGCCAAGTTTTTTCTTAATGTCAAGCAATAAATTCCATTTAAAAGACACACACACACACAAACTAAAGTTAAGTATAATTCTACCAGTAAATGACCCAAAAGGGACACTCTGATGAAGTGAAGCTAAAAGAAATAAAAATAGACCATTCAGTGCTCAAGTACTCTCATGAAGAGTCCATCCTACACTCTTGTCACATTAATATTTAATGGAGTGCTGCCAGTGAGGGGGTGTATGTCATCTGCCTTACTACGGGTTTGTTTTAAATAGAAACTGTGACATAACACCCTTAAAGATGCATTTTTTAAAATGTGTCACGTGTAAGTTTTTAAACCTTTTTTGAAGCAACATCACTTTCTTATTTAATCAAGTAGATTGAACAGTTTAACACCTCAGTTTTTGTTCTCAGTTTTTAAATTATCCCTAACAGACCTCCCCTCTGTGATCCTCTCTTCCTTCCCTTCTCTTTGATCTGCTGATGTTTTCCCGTCTCACAGATGGATCGGTTATCTGCCAGCGGTCCTCCTGGTTAAAGCACTGCCCTGTGGTTTGTGTCCCCCTGAATGAAATCTCTCTCGCCCCTCTGTCCCTGCACCTCTTCTCGCTCTGGCCCCCCCCTCCTTTCTCAGGTGGATCAGCTGACCTCCCACAGCTAGCTGTACATGTACCAGCTATGCTGTAGCGAGTGGTGTCTGAAAGCGACTCTCATTAAA
>JAUZTA010000010.1:7693396-7705448 GCA_034780835.1 Ctenochaetus striatus | reverse complement strand
CTGAGGATCTCGCACACACGCGCGCGCACGCACACATGCACGCGCGCACACACACACACACACACACACACACACTCTGCAGATGAGTCCACAGATGATGACCTCAGAGCAGCAGTTGCAGAGTCTTTCCAGCAGAAGCATAAAAAAAACGGCAGAGAAAGTGAAGGAGAGCAGAAACGGTCCCGTACCTGCTGTCTGCTGTCAGCAGGTGTTCTCCTCCCTTACCCCGGAGCAGGAGCAGCAGGAGCAGGAGCAGGAGGAGCAGGAGGAACAGCAGGAGGAGGATGAAGGCTCGGATCACACAGTCATCTCCTCCATGAAGCCGCCGCTGCTGCTCGTTCTGACTGTAAAAAAAAAAAACTTCTCGGCTCACACTAACATGTCTTCCTGTCTGAGGAGGACCGAGAGTTTGAGGACGACGACGACGAAGAAGAACAAGAAGAAGAAGAAGAAGAAGAAGAAGTGTCTCTCAGTCCCTTTCCTCTGTGTCTCCGTGACTTTCCGGCACCGCTCCCTCTTTATCTGCGTCTAACGGCGGAGCGGAGTTCCTGCACAGCCGCCGAGAGCCGCCGCTGCTGGGGCCATCTGCTGCAACAAGTCCGCCTGCCTCTCCACTTTCACTCTCCTCCCTCCCCTTTCTCTCCCTCTCTCTCTCTCTCTCTCTTCTTCTTCTCTCTCCCTTCATTTCTCTCCTCTCTTTCACTCACTACCAGGTGGACCAGCTGACCTCCCAGCTGAAGGAGAAGGCGGATTGGTGCAGTGAGCTGCTGCTCAGCTCGGAGCAGCTGCGTCGTGAGTTGCGAGAGCGCGACGAAGAGATTGACAAGCTGGAGAGCCGCATCCGCGAGCTGGAGCAGGCCCTGCTGGCCAGCGCTGAGTCCCTGGAGAAGGTTAGGAAAGGGGAGGGGGCGAGGGGGAGGAGGGAGATGAGGGATGTGCAGAAGACAGCAAAAGGCAAAAGGCAGTCTGAATAATAGCTATGGAGCATGGCAGAGGGCGTGTGTGAGAGGATGTAGATGAGGTGACGGCTGAAGGAGGAACAGGAGGAGGATCGGGACATGCGGAGAGGGAGAACAATGTGTGGGTGGGTCTACTTTAGCAGCCCTGGCAGTTTGCTGTTGGTGATTACAAACCCGTAGCTATGGCTAGCAACTGTCAAGATTGCCCCCCAGTGTTCGTGGTGGGATGTGGTAAGGGAACAAAAAGATCTGTGGAGGAAATAACTGCTGTGCTGCTGCTCAGCTGACAGATGAGACAGGGTTCAAGGGAAGATCATGGACAACGTGCTTATGTAGTTTGCATCCTTCAAAAAATCTGTTTGATCACAAGAGTTTGCTCCCTTGCATTTTTTCTTTGCATGTTATAAATAAGCGCTGTGCTAAGTAGTTTCTTTCGTGTGTGTGTTTTTGTGTGTGTGTCACAGGTTGAACAAAAGAAGCAGCATGCATCCATCACAGAGACAAAACAATCCACGCTTGAATCTCAGTTACAGACGGAGAGAGAAGCTCTGGAGAGAAAAGAGAAAGAGGTAGTGTGCTGCTCAGTTTGTGCTTTGAGCTTTTTCAAGGCACTGATGAAAAGACTCATGCATGTTGACTCCAAACCACATATATCTTTTGAATGAACAACCTTCAATCTGACAATCTAACAAGGAGTTGAATGTTTTCCGTCGTGGTTTGGAGCCAGTATTCAGGCGTCAACACTGATGGTTTTTTAATAGCCTTGTAACTACATGTGATGTGATTATACAAGCAAATACAAGCAATACTCTTCTTCATCCTGCAGAAAAACCTTATGTTGTGCAGTATCTTTAAATATCAAGGCCTTTGTTTTTTATCACAGCAACAATAAATAGTACATTGTACATCATGTATATCAAATAAAATCCTTTCAGTCATATTAGTGCAGTGTATGTTTTACATGGTCTCATTGTTTCTTCTCTAAATGCTTGTCATGTTAACCTGTTACCTCAGATCTGTAACCTGGAAGAGCAGCTGGAGCAGTTCAGAGAGGAACTGGAGAACAAGAGTGAGGAGGTGCAGCAGCTTCACATGCAGCTGGAGATCCAGAGGAAGGAGATCAGCAGCCAGCAGGAATACCTAGAAACCAGGGATAGCATGCTCCAGGTAAACAGCCATGCTGCCGGAAGAGAAGTTTGCAGTGTTTTTAGTTTTATTTCAGACTTACATTCTCAGTTAAAGTATAGTTATTCTATGTTTTCTAATTGCAAACTGTTAAACTAATTATTAAAAGATAAACCACTAATTAAGGTTGAGTGTACAACTGTTTACCATCTAATATGTGTGCCATAGCCAGATGTGCTTGTATTTTAACTGCTAAAATACAAAGCAAGGCTTGGCATATTCACTCAAACAAAAAAACTTCTTCTGTTGGTCATAAAAATGCTCATACCACCATTATTTCTGCTGACAAACTTCAAGAACACTTTGGTTCAGATGCTCTTATTTAAAATAAGATTTCTGCTTTATGTGGCTAATTTTAGTTTGCACATTTTTAGTTTGTTTTTGTTTTCCTTGCCCCTCATTCAGCTACGCAGGACTCACTGCTGCTGCTGGCAAATTTCTTCTTTGGCTCAATCAGTGTAATTTTAGCGTTACACCACAAGACTGACTCAGAAAGGACTTTGGCGTGACATGTTTTTTTTAATACTCCATCACATTATAATCTCTGACTTTTGAAGGTGATGGAAGAGAAGGACAGGGAAATAGCTCTTCTTAATGAACAGATCACTAAGCTTCAGCACACGGAAACAGCCTCTGATAACAAGGTAACACAATATGCATATACGAAATAGAACCAAAGTCTATTTCGAATACGCATAGCTCCGTGGTAATGCATCACTGTGTGTGATTTTTCATTTCATTTTGGTGCGCTTTCATTTTTGTTGGCTCCATTTTTTGTTTTTTTGTTTGTTTGTTTTTTTTTTTTGTTGGGTTGTTGTTGCTTGTTTTGTCTCGGTAAGTAGATCCACAACACCATCGTCTTTCATGAGGTGATCATTTGTTTGTGAGGTGTCTTATTAAACCTCTGAGTCTCTAAAAGGTTTAACAACCTGAACATTAAAAATTATGTCAACATAAATGCCAGTGAAAACTAATTTATCTTGGGCTCACAAAAATCTCCTAAAGAACAACAGAGACTCAGAAGTTTATCCACGTAGTGGGATAGCTATGTACTCCTCAAATCAAAAATTTTTAGATTTTAATAATGTCTCTATGTTTCTCTCAAGGAAATCGATGAGAGGGACGAGCTGATTAAAGACCTGGAGTCCCAGGTTGAGTGCCTTCGGAGTGAACAAGAACGCTTGAAGAGGAATAACGAGGAGGAGCTTGATCAACTGAATGCAGTCATAGACAAACTTCAGCAGGAACTGGCCAATATTGAGCAGAAGCAGACAACAGAGGAAGATGAGGACGCAAAGCCTGACCCAGGAACCTCCTCATGGGGGCCAAGTAAAGAGGAATATGATGAAGTAAAGCAGAGAATGGACCTGGCCACCAAAGAGCTTGATTCGCTGAAAACAGAGCACAGTAAGCTGTTGGAGACTTATCAGCTCTTGAAGGAGAGCTCACAAGCTTTAGCTGAAACAGAAAAACTGGAGAGTTCCAATGGTGAACTCCAAGAGGCTCTCAGAGAGAAAACTGCAGCCCTTGTAGTCATGCAGGCTCAGGTGCAAGCTTTAGAGCAGAGTGCAACAACCAGGGTGGAGGAATTGGACAGCCGCATCCGGGAGCTTGAGGATACGGTCGACGAAAAGGACTGCGAGTTAAGTCGCTGTCGCATCCTCGTGGAGCAAACACAAAGCAACGCAGATGGTCTCCAGCAAAGGGTCTCTGATCTTGAGAAAAATCTGAGGGAGAAAGTTGCTGCGGTGCTCGTCAGCCAGGCCACACTGGAGGCCTTCCAGCAACAGCAGGCGCAAGGATCCAAAGCAAACCAGGACCAGCAGGGAAATGCTGAGCCGCAAATCCATGACTTTGGTGACTTTGGTATTCCCCAAATGGACTTCAGTGGAATTGGTGAAGCAACACAAGCTCCCACGGGGAAGGTGGTCCATCTGACCCAGAGGCTTCGGGAGTTGGAGATGGGACTTAGTGGGATGCAGAAAGACCAGGAGCTCCAGAAGGAACTGCTCTCCAGCTCTGAGGAGGAGGTGATGGAGTACGAGAGAAGGCTGTCTGTGCTCATGGAACTGCTCAGTCAGATGAAGACCAGGACACACCAGAGGATTTCACCAGCTGTGGAGGTAAGAGTTTAGCCACTGAGAGATGAAGGAGTAGTTCAGCATTTTGAGCCTGGCCAAGGAATTTTTGAATTGACTATTTGTAACCTTTTCATTAGGACTCATCTGCTGATAACCAACCAGCTGTATCAGACATTCTGCATGAGTTGCAGGAGGTCAGAGATGAAGCCTTGGCCACCAAAGAGCAGCTGGACAGTTACAAGGAGAGCTGTAGCAGACTCCAGGAGGAGCTCCAAGTATGTGACTACCTCTAAATGTTCATACTTTTTGTGAGTGTTTGTCTAATATTTGGTGAGACTGACCAACACATGCTTCTCATTCTAGGAAAAAACTGTTACCATGCAAAGACTGCAGGAGCAACTTCAAAATGTAAGAAGAAAAATTAGATCCTACAACAGTTTATTATTATATGTAAAAAAAACAAAAAACAAAAAAAACTTTTTCTCATCTAATATTTAAACTTTGTCACTTTAGGTGTCATCTGGAGGCAATGAGGAGACCAAAGTGTCTGAGCTTCAGGAGGAATTAAAAGAGGCTCAAAATGAGGCTGCGGCCACCAAAGAGGAGCTGAACAGCTGCAGGGAGAGCTTGGAGAAGCTGCAGGAGCTGCTGCAGGTAAAAATTTTCAGAATCTTTACAACCATATTCTATACTGCCTGTGAGTTCAACAAAATTTATCTGCAGAAACCTTGAAAACTTTGTACGACTAAGCAATTAAGAGTACTACAATTGTGTCTTTGAAGGAGCGGGAAATGACCATCGCTCACCTTAACGGAGAACTTTCCGAAGTGAGTCATTTTAACTTACATTCTAGTACGCTTTTCAGTGTATTTCAGTGTATGTTACTCTAAAGTGGTTAGCCTGTTGGATTTCATAAAAACATTGTGCTTTTTCATGATTCCTGACTGACTGCATTGCTTAATCATCCACAAGGTTAAAGCAGAGGAAAGCACAGCCAACATGGCAGATCTCCTCCAGGAGGTCAGAAACAATGCAGCTTCCACCAAAGAAGAACTCGACAGCTGCAAACAACAAAATGAGAAACTTCAGCAGGACCTCCGTGAGCATGAAATTTCCATTTCTAAACTCAAGGGGGAGCTCCAGGAGGTGAAACAGAATGTGGATACTACAGAAGAAGAGCGCGACAGCTGCAAGCAGCAAAATGAGAAACTTCAGCAGGACCTCAATGAGCGTGAAGGTTCCATTTCTAAACTCAAAGAGGAGCTTCAGGAGGTGAAACAGAATGTGAATACCACCAAAGAAGAGCTCAACAGCTACAGGCAGCACAATGAGAAACTACAGGGTGAACTTCATGCCCGTGAGCTCTCCATTTCTAAGCTCAAAGAGGAGCTTCAGGAGGTTCGAACGGCCTTGATGAAGACAGCAGATTTGGTTCCACCATCTCCGTCATCCTCTCCCTCTCCCTCTCCGTCTCCTCAGCCTCACTCTTCTGCTTCTTCCTCCTCCACCACCCAGCCTAAGCGGAAAGGGGGCAAACAGCCGACCGGTAAAGGAAGCAGTGCCAAAGATAAACCATCTGTCTCCAGAAAAAACTCTGCCACTTCCAGCCAGTCCGCCAACAAATCCCACAGTGCTCGGCTGAACAGCAGCTCGGAGCAGCCTCACGTGGCCGTGACACACTCGTTCACGCAGACCGAACCTCTCCAAATGTCCGAACTCGTCCCTGAAAGCAAGACCCCAACCAAAGACGAAATGGAGGAGGTGATTGGTGAGTTCCAGGAGAAGATTGTGCAGATGCAGGAGCTCCATGCAGCAGAGATCCTGGACATGGAGGCTCGTCATATTTCAGAGAGCGAGAGCCTTCGCAGGGACACACAGGCTCTGGAGGATGAATGTAAGGCCCTCAAGGCTGTAATCGATAAGCTGCGCTCTGCAGAGGTGAGTTTCCATAAGCATTTTCATGACATGTGCTTTAGCTTAATGGTTTGAAGGTGTTTTTGAAGATGTTACTTACAAAGGATGTTCAGAGACTTTTGGCATGGCATTGTAATTTTAAAAAATACAGTAAAAAATGATTGTAATCATGTTTAATCTTTTCTAGCCACCTTCGTCCAGACAAGACCGTCCTACATCACAGTTCAAAGATGGCTACACGAGCGGTAAGGCAATGACAAGCGGTTTTTGACAATGATTAAATATTTCTTTCCAGGTTCTTCTTGTGTTTTTTTAGGTTTTGCTTAAATAAACATTTTTTTTATAAAGAACCTGAGCTCTATAAACAACACAGTCCTGAGAGGGCAGTCCGTCCTGCTATTCTTATTTCTGTCTCAGTGTTATTCTGCTGTTACTTTATGTGCACTTTGAGCTCAGGTGGATTTTGTTTTTTGCTTCTAACACTTTAAAGAAGCTTCATCTAGTTTGCCATGACAGATTTTAAACGCTGAACTGTTTCTCAAGTACATGCCAGTACTCGGTTGTTGTTCAGCACATTATGTTTTTGCTTTTTTTGTCTCTTGCAGACAGCAGCTCAGACTACAGCCAGAGGACTGGATTTGACCTCCCAAGCTTGCAGCAGGAGTTCAGAACGACTCCAGAGGGCGCTAGGAGAGAGGCTGATGATCCACTGCCTGACCGCATAAAGGTACAAACCTAACTATGTGCTAACTTAATGTGTTAGCAGTCATTTAAATAAACCTGTAAAAGACTTTTTTTAAGCAAGAACAGAGTTATGATAAACCCAGTGACTTTTCTGTGTGGTGTTTGTTTAGACACTGTTGCGTGAGGTGCACCAGGAGGGCATGCAGGTGCTCTCTCTGTCAGAGCTCCCTCTCTCTGAAGGCGAGCCGAGCAGCCAGTTCAACGTCCCAGGCTGGCTGAAGGAAAGAGACGCCTTACTGGCAACTGTGGAGTCTCTCAAAGGCCTCATCACACAGATGCAGACGCACAGAGAAACACAGGTAGAAGAAAAATTAAGAGTTTTTGTTGTTTATGAGAGCTTAATCAGTCAAAAATTTCTCGGTTCAAAATCAGGAGGATAATTTGAGTGTCACACTGTCATTTTAGTCTTTCGCTCTTTGTGTGTTTGTCTCTTTATCTGCGTGTCTGTGACTTGCTGCAGACGTCAGGCAGTGTGGACTGGCGTGCAGAGCTGTTGGATGCAGTGCGCCAGGTGTTCATGAGGGAGCGCAGTGTGCTAAAGAGCGCCCTCTGCAGCCAGTTAGACCTGCTGGACACCAGCGATGCCATCATCCACCTCAATCAGCTGGAGCGCAGACTGACTGAACAGGTCAGGAATAACTGAAGAATCTGTAATGACAAAAATCTGTTCATTCTTAGACAGAAACAACTTGTTCCTGACTTTCTTCACTTGTCATTATCGTGTCCTGGTCAGTAATCAAATAGATGTTGTGTTTGTGATCTTAATGCAGGACGCCCAGCACAGAGAAGCGATGGGTTTGCTCCGCACTGCAGACAGGTCCAGTCTTATCTCAGAGGTCCAGCAGCTCCGAGGTCAACTAGAGCAACTTCATCAAGGTGAACCAGTTAAAAAATTCCCTTGAAACTTACTCTAACTTTGCAGGTGATGTTCTGAAAAACATTATCATACAGGCTTACTGGAGAAATGCGTCATTTATAATTATGTTGTCCTTCAGGTGCCCAGCCTGCTGTGCTACTGGGTGGTGAATGTAGCATCAAAGAGCAGAGAGAGGGTGGAGGAGCTGATGGAGCACTGGAGGCCGACAGGCTGCTGGTGGAGGAGCTGAAGGGCGAACTGTCCCAGACTAAACTGGAGCTGGAGACGACGCTCAAGGCTCAGCATAAACACCTCAAAGAGCTGGACACACTCAGGTTAGACGAGCTGTTTGTTCAAAGAGTTGTGTCTGACGTCTCAATACATTCCAGTGACTACTAGAGTGAAATAGTTAATTAAAAAACCTCTCACGTCATTGATATAATCTCAATCAACAGGGCAGAGTTATCGCAGAGGGCCGCCGAGGCTGACGCACTGAACGACCAGCTGACGGAGGAGAGAAAGAGGAGCAGAGATCTTCAGTGGGCTGTGGAGAAGGAGAGGTGTCGAACTGAGAAAAATGAGGAGAGTAAACAAGAAGAGCTGGAGGTAAGAGCCTTCAGAAGGGTGACATTGGGATCTTGGTGCTCCATAATCTGAGTTTAAAAACCTAATTTGGGATGGGGGTTAAAAATTAGCTTGGTGAATGCAGTGATCATGCAGGTATTTGCAGTGAAAACAGTTTAAAAATAGTCACAGCCATTTAAAAACAAGTGTTTTTTTTTTCAATTCCCTCCAAGGACCTAAACATCACTGTGGAGGACCAGAAGAGCCAAATTGCTCAGCTGAAACTGACTCTGGACCAGGAGCGCCAGGCCTCCTCCCAGCACTCCCAGCAGGCCGAGCAGGAGCACCTTAGCCTCCAGAGGCGACTCCAAGAGCTCCAGGTCCAGCTGGAGACGGAGCGAGCGAAGGCCCAGGAGATGAGCACTGCTCTGGGGAGAGAGAGGGAGCTGCGGACGGGTGTCTCCTCTGACAGCGTCCCCTCCACTGAGCAGCAGGTGGAGGTAGAAAGTGGGAGACGTGAGGAGGAGGGAGGGAGTCTGCTAGAAAGACTGCAGACGGAGCTGGATGACAAACACGCACAGGTAAGATTTAATGAACTCTACTGAAACCGAGCATTATTGTTTTACTCTGTAACTACTTTAACTCATCTGATCTTTAACGGTTACTTAATCGTTTGTATTTGACCTTGTTTTGCTCCTCCAGGTGGTGCATCTCCTCAGTCAGGTGGAGGCCCAGAAGCTTGAGGTTGTACGAAAAGAGGAAGAACTGAATTTGATGAATCAGAGGTCGAGACGGGACCAGGAGGCGCTGCAGGAGGCTCGGGCTCAGCTGGAGAGGCTGGAAGCACAAATGTCTGAGGTCCAAGAGCAGCTGGAGAAAGAGATGGAGAGGAAGAAGAGTCTAGAGAAAGAGAAGGAGCGACTAGAGGAGAGGTTGAACCAGTTTAGAGAGCAGAGAGGAGGGGATGGATCCGTGCAAGCTGACGGCCAAACTGTAAGAAGCAAATACTAATCACACTCTTTACAGATAGCTTATCAGACTTTTTTTTTAACCTTGCTTTCATTTTTTTATGTGAATCACTGAAGCTGTGTTGTTCTTATCTCAACAGCAGGCTGTCTGGCACAGCGAGTCCTCGGACCGCACCAAAGACTGGGTGTTCCAGCAGAGGAGTGGGAATGTTCAGGCAGCAGGCTCCAGCACTTCCCCCCACCTGGACGTCTCTCCAACAGGTCGCACCGGCGGACCACACCAGGGTCCGTGGCGCACAGTCGACAAAATCCTGGGCAAACTCCACCTCGTTTCCTCAAAGATCCGCAGCATGGCCAGCAAGACCAGTGGCGGGTAACAACAAACAGCTCCAATCAGTGTTTCGCTTGAACAATAAATCACTTGACTCGACTAATTAGTCCTTCTTGAAATGAACTGATGGATTGTTGTTGTGCGTGTTGTGTCCAGGCTGACGGCTGAGGTCGACGGTGAGGAGTTATCCTTGGTGCAGTCCAATGTTGATGAGGTCATCACGATGCTGCAGCAATCTCCAGGTCTACCCTCCATCCCCGAGGTCAGAACCTGTTTGAATTGATGGTTTAATTTCTTCACCATTTCTGGACTCTGTGACTGAGTTTAGTTTGAATGAGTGACAGAGGAAAATATGGAAGACCAAGAGAGTTATTTCACTCAGCCAACGAGCTCCAGTGTTTGTTTATTATTCCAAATGTCTGTGTTCTGTTCAGCTCTTAATATGAGCCACACATGGTTGTGACTCTGTGTTTCCTGCAGAGTGTTTCCCTGCTGGCAGGAGGCTCCTCCAGCTCCTCCAAGTCCCTGACGGAGCGGCTGCTGAGGCAGAACGCCGAGCTGACAGGTTTCGTCAGCCGTCTGACCGAAGAGAAGAATGATCTGAGGAACCACACGCTCCGCTTGGAGGAAGAGCTCCGACGCTACAGGCAGGCTGGACTGGGATCAGGCAACAGTGTGAGTACACGACAGGAAATCAATAAGTCTTATTGCGTAGTAGTGTAGTAGCCAACACTATACCTTAAGACACCAGCAGTGCCTCATTTGTTGGTAGCTCAAATATAAACTGATTTTTTTTGTGTTGAGCTTGCATTAGGAAGATTTTGACTGATCTCCATTATTGTATTTCCTCTTGCAGTTCAGCAGCAGGAGAGGAGTATCGAAGGCGGACTCCTCAAGTATGCTTCTCTCCCAGGAGCGGGAGGCTTGGACAAGAGAGAGGGTCCGACTGGAGAAAGCTTTACATCTGGCCCAGGCCCAGCTGGCCCGACTCAAGGGGGAGATCAGGACAGACGCCCTGCGAGAGATGACTGGACCAGAGGCTGACAATGCTGCACTTAAGGTCAGCTAAAAACAGTGAATAAGTCACTGTAAATCAGCTCACATCTGAGGAGTTTGTAATCACTTGTTAGAAAGCCTCATCATTTTACTCCTTTTGCCTCCAGAGGATGTATGGGAAGTACTTGAGGTCAGAAAGCTTCCGCAAAGCGCTGATCTACCAGAAGAAGTATCTGCTGTTACTGCTGGGCGGCTTCCAGGAGTGTGAAGAAGCCACACTGTCGCTGCTCTCCAGGATGGGCGGCCGACCTTCAGTCTCCAGCCTGGAGTCCCTCAGCCAGCGCCGCCGGGGGCTGATGCGTTTCCGCTCTGCTGTCCGAGTCTCTATCGCCCTCTCCAGGTAGGCCGCCTCCCTCGTTTGTGTCTTGTTTGGCCAATGATGTGCAATACAGTGCCAGTGCTTTTTGTCTGCTATTGTCATGCTAAAAACAAATTCATATACATTTTTCCAATTTTATAAAACTAAAACCCTCCCATGTTCTCTTAAGAATGCGTTTCCTCGTCAAACGATGGCACAAGTCGACGGGAATGAGCTCCACAACGTCCTGCAACATCAGCAAGAACGGAGCAGGTCAGATGTTAGGTAACTTAAACATGTATTACCTTTTTTTTCTTCAACATGTTGAAGGGTTTCACTCAGAGGTGAAACTCAGTAAGTTTTTATTCATTTCTCTCAGGTACAGAGGCAAGAGACTCACCTTATCTTCAGCCCGGCAGCGTTGAGATGTACAGGGAAAGAGGTGGAGGAGGAGGAGTCTCCAACAGCAGGGGGCGGAGTGGACGAGAATCACCCAGATCGGCTGTCTCCTCCACACACCACAGGTGCAACATAATAACTGCAAAACCAACAATGACATTGTTATAAGTATAATATTCTACAAACTGATTTATCTAGATTAGTCTATAAATGAATGTTCATATATTTATATAAAAAAATACAACATCACCAACAAAAGGCTTTTCTGTTGTTGTGTTTTGTAGGTTCCACTTAGCTGGAGACCACGGAGCGCTCACCTGTTCCCACCTGCAGAGCTACGACCCCGACCGAGCGCTCACTGACTACATCTCCAGACTGGAGGCGCTGCAGAGGAGGCTGGGGAGTGTGACATCAGGTAACACACACAGTAACACACAGTGTCCCAACTCTTTACCACATACTAAATATACTGTGTGCATGATGTACAGCACAATACATACTGGTCTTCACAGTAGATTTATTTGCAATGAGTATAAAACAGTCTCATATGCTGATTACTTAAAGGGAAATGACAGAATACTGCCAGCCATAACTATTTTAGTCAGCTTTTGTACAATACAGTGTTCCCCAGCTATAACGCGGTTCACCTTTAGCGGCCTCGCTGTTTCGCGGATTTTTTTAGTGCAATTTTGCATGC
>JAUZTA010000010.1:7678362-7693296 GCA_034780835.1 Ctenochaetus striatus | reverse complement strand
AATGTGAGAAAATGTTAATGCCTGTCTGAGAAAAGTGTATAAAGTGTGTGGTGAGGGGTTTGACAGCCTTAAAACATATATAATAATTGTAAAAAATAACGCTGACTACTTCGCGGATTTTGCCTATTGCGGGTTGTTTTTAGAACGTAACCCCAGCGATAAACGAGGGATCACTGTATTTAAACCATGTTTAAATAGGGTATGTTTTTTTCCTAGACTTAAAATCACAATGTTTCTATTTTTTAATTGTATGACGAAGTTTTCAAAGTGACGTAATTTTAATTTTCTCCACAGGTGCTTCTTCATATGCTCAATTGCACTTTGGCTTAAGAAGATAGATGCCGTCAGTTTAACTTTGGCTTGAAGAAACTCAGTTGCCTTTTCTCGTGCTGAGCGCTCTGCTGTTTTCTATCAGTCTGCTGTGGACTGTAACTTTCCATGTGGACCAAAACACGTTTTTTTATTAGTGTACGACATGTTGTATTCAGGCTTTTTGTCGCCGGCACTTGAAAAAACAGCTATGTTTGTAATTTTGATCTGCCTCTTTGTTGTGGATGAACTACAATCATGTATATTTGTCTAATGCTAATTTAAGACCTTGTGATTAATTTATATGTCCGTGTTGTATGGGTGGAGCGTTATGTAGAGAATGTTTGGGTTTATTGTTAAGGAGGCTGCTACTGGATATTCTACACTACACTGTGTTTTGTTTAGGCCAGACAGACTACAGAGGACATTTGTAGAGAACGTATTTTTGTAAAGTGTAGGAGCTTTGAATTTTCTGGGTATTTTGTCAAAAACTGAAATAAAGAGGACTACATTATTTGAAAAAGATGCGCATTTGTCATTTCTTGTTCAACTTTTGGCTCTAAGATAAATACGTCCCCTTTTCTACAAACAAAAGCTATGAACATATTGTTTATTTTTTCCAAGAAAAGTGATCTTTTCACAAGTGATGATGGTTGCTGCACCAAAATATAGTTATTCAATAAGTTTAGCAGTTGAAGAGTTTACTTTTTAAAGATTTCTTTTAACTGAGAGAAGGAATCAGGCATGGAAATGTTTAACATAACATTATCAACATTCTTCTGGAACACAAGAAACAAACATCGCAAAAGGATAAAATAAGCAAAATCTGCTGTTGTGAACACAATATTTTCTCTAATAAGACATTTTACAGAGTTTTATGTCTAAAAAACGGCAACACAGCAGAAGCATTCAAATACCCAAATCCTCAGGGTCCTAAGTTCCCCAGTTCAATATTCTGTTAATACACATTCACTCTTTCATCATGTTTGGGGAACACAGGACCCTGGACCAGCACATAAGTAGAACTGGGGAACATAGGATCCTTTATCGTGATCTCATTATGTGCCATATGAACTCTGGGGAACACAGACAGACTTAAACATCTTGTGCAGTGACAAGTTGTAACCAGCTGTTCACACACAAACATCAGTCAGTGCTCATAAAGTGAATGAGCTTCAGGTGCAAAGTTCCTAATTACCACAGGTCACCTTTATTCAAAGTCTCCATATATCTTATAAAATTTAAGATGATCTGCATCGTTTGTGGCCGTTATTATGTGTTTTTTTAGTTATATATTCTCACTGCGACAGTGTGGAAACATCACACAACAGCTCGACTCTGTGCATCAGGTGCCTCACAGCTATTAACAGAGTTTCACTGTTATTTCAATGCATTTAATGCAACAGAGGTTGAAATTTCACATAAAATGTTGTATTTTGTGTTGGTTTGCCATCAGTGTAAATGTACAAAAAGCCTGTCTCATTAAACATGAACCATTATGTTCACTTTATAACTATGGAGAGACCCTGCTCTGATCTTAATCTGGAATACAGACTCAGACCCTCTGCTTGATTTTCTATAAAAATAAAACTCAATAAGGCCTCAAGACTTAAAGGAACAAATGAATGAAGCACTCAAATGATGTTTCCCACCATCAAGGCACGGCTGTTACAGAACATTTCTAAGTTAATGAATTCACATTGTGAATATTAGCATCTGTGTTCCAGTCAGAGTCATGCAGTCTGAGTAGTTATCTCTGGAAACACAAGTTCAACAATTCATGTGTTTCTGTTGACATCGAGAGGGAAAAAAAAAAAGGGCTGAAAGAAGCACAACAAATAAAAGGTTGGACAATAAGGCGGAGCAAAGTGCATTCATCGATATTTCCCTAAATTCAAGTCCCAGGAAGTTTGAGCTTCCTGTCAAACACTCAGGATGTTTGACTGTGTCCTCCCGTCTTCGCTCCCTCCAGTGTTTTCCTTCAGTCTCTCACTGTTTCCTCCTCTTGTATCTGATGATGGGGTTTTCTGGGGTGTGAATCATTGTGGTGTAGTTGACTGTGGGGAAATATCCGTCCACCAGGTCAAAGTCGTACATGCGCAGTAGAGTGGACCAGATGGTTTTGATCTGGACGTAGGCGAAGTTCTCCCCGATGCAACGATGGCGGCCTGAAAAGAAGAAAACAAAGGAGTCTGTTATTGACTGATAAACTATTGATGATAGAAATATGTTTTAGAGACTGCTTTATTGTTAAAAATGAACAAAAATGGAAGATTGCATTCGATTCACTGCAATGAAAGTGAGTTTACCGTACAAAAAATGACTGAAAAATCAAATATTTGTTCACAGGCCTGATATGGAAACTAACTCCTAACATAAAAGATTGTTTTTACAAAATTTCTGATCTTTCATACCGGCTCCAAACGGCACATAGGCAAACTTCTCTCCTGCAGCGGGGTTGTCGTGGAGGTAGCGGTCGGGGTTGAACTCGGTCCTCTTCTCCCAGGTGTCGTGCAGACGGTGGTTGACAGTCGGGGAGACGCAGACCTGGTGGCCCACAGGGATGGTGTATCCTGCCGCGGTCTGAAAGGACAAAAGAGACAGAAACATACTGAAACTCTGAAGAAAAAAAATAGTATTTTTAATGGCAGGATGTGATTCAGGAGTTGTGTCTGATGCAGTTAAGCAGGCAGGTGTTCTTACCTGAGGAGAGCGAGCCATCCTCATCATGGTCATGATGGGCGGGCGAAGACGCAGGGTTTCTTTCAAACATCGCTCCAACAGGCTGAGCTCCTTCAGCTGAGGACAAAACAAACACAATATTAGGACAAATAAAATGTTTTTTTTGGTTTATCTCACTGCTCTTCTGTTCTTCTTTTGTTTCATCTCTTAGTATATTTACTTATCTGTACCTCTTTGTGCTTCATGCTGCTGCAACAACTAAATTTCCATTCTGAGGATCAATAAAAGGCTAATTTTATTTATTCAGTCTGTGAAAACTTTTCTTCAGACTGAAAATTTTATAACCTGTCTCTTCCCTTTCCTTAAAAAAAGTTTTTTTATTAAATTATTATTATTATAAAATACACCAATATACACTGTTGTTTGCATTCTGACTGTTTTGAGCATTTAAAATTTTGTCTATTTTTCAGTGTAAACACACTACGTACAAACATTTAAATGATTTAAGTCTTCAAAACATGTCTGAAACATTTTATACACACACAGCAGTTCTTCAATAGACAGCACATAATCTCTCAGGATGTAAAAAATGTAAGTTTTTTTGTTTTGGGAAATATGATCTGAATGCATGATTGCAGTTCTAACACATTTAAATGTTTGTTTTTGGTTTACACATGTACAACCAGCAGGAATATCACCACCTAGTGTTTCATTGTGGTACACACACATTGAAGACAGCAAACTGCACCATCTGATGCAAAGCTCTCTAAGTTGTGACATTTTGACTCATTTTTTTAATTCATAGTAAAGACAAGAAACCACTTTGTGCTGTGGAGTTAACAAGTTTAATTACTGTGCATTGTTTTGTTATTACCGCCAGATGTTTTACATAATGTTGTAAAGTTCAGTTATTATGTAACTAATATAACTGTGCCCGTCCAAACAAACTGCTGCTTGTCACATTGCCTTACCTGATCAAAGTCGAGTGGAGGCAGGTCCTCTCCGCACACGGCCTTCTGCTCGGCGTAGCAGCGGGCTTGCAGGGTTTTGTCTCGAGCCAGGAAGAAACCCATCCAGGCGCTGGTGGTGGAGGACGTGTGCTGACCCGCCAGCAGGAGGCCGATCAGCATCCCCGCGATCTCGTTGTCATTCAGGGGTCGTCCGTCTCTGAAAGGGAAACACGGTCAAGCTTTTAAACGGTTCTGAAATGTTTTTTTTGTGATATCATTTTATCAGATATAAACCATGTCTTTAAATGTCTAATTACAGTCACAATGCACAGTGGCGCTCAGCTCAGTTCCCTCTTTCTATACAGATTCAAATGAAGCATTTTATTAAGTACAATATGCAGTCACAATATGGGGTTAAGACTTACTTTTCAAAAGGATTAAAAGGATTTTTCTACATTCAAGGATCACAAAGTTCCTCTTAAACATCACAATATCTATCATCCCGCATCTCACAAAAGTCTAATTATCCACTTCAGCGTGACAAGGTGAACGAGATCCAGCAGCATGACCTCAGCATTGAAACCATAATGTCATTTCCTGTATAATTTCATAGGATGTTGAAGCTGTCTTACTTGTAGGTGGCATCGATGAGGGTCTGCAGGATGTCGTCCACTGTCTCTCCAGACTGCCTTCGCTTGGCAATCACCTTGAAGAAGATGTTCTTGATCTCTCTGTGGGCTCTGTCCCTTTTCCTGAAGAAAAAAAGATTATGTTTGTGTTATTTTTACCTGAATACGAATGATAGATTCCTGAATTTCAATCTGAGGTGCAGTCAAATTCAGTCTTTTTATAGCTTCGTCTTGTGGCAGATGTGGTGTGGTGTCAGCAGATGTTCGGGTCACGAGCTCCTCCAGCAGTCCTTACCTGAAGCTGGGCAGGGGCAGCCAGCCGGGCAGGAGCCAGGCGGCGTGACTGAATCCTCCGTCCAGGTCGGCGTAGAGCTGAGCCACTCGCTCATTCAGCATGCTGCGGATCTCCTTCCCGTGAAGGCAGCTGCTCGCCGTCAGGATGATCAGCTCAGACAAAGCCTCGAACAAATCTGAAAAGAGGCAAAAGTTCATGGTTTTTGTGCCGTTTGGATTCAGGTTAACGCTGCATAACTTCACATACTCCACACAGATGAGCAAATCAACCCAACAGATAAGAATATTTACATTTTACTTGAGTGATTTCTAAAGGATCTTACTTCTCTCGCCACTGTCTCCCCATCTCTGAAAATATTCGATGGTCTCTGCCTCTATGATTTTCACATGTTCCTTAAAACGAGCGATGTTCAGTCCTGTCTTCAACATCTTCTTTTGCTCCAGAAAGATCTGCAACATGTCACAGAAAGCCTGAATCTTTGCTAATTTTTTTACAACTCCAATATAAGTGTTTAATTTATCCTGTAATGTACCCATGTGAATTAGTTAATAAATTAAATTTCATGTGACTCACAGGGTTCGGGACATCATAGGCCACTCCTTTACCAAACACCGGGGTGGTCAGTCTGGAGTAAACATCCTCTGCGTTCAGGTCTTCATTCTTGCTGTTGAACATCAGCGTGGCTGCGTCACTGCCGAGCAGGTAGGTGAATGTACTGCCCACCATGGTGAAGCTGAACACAGGGCCGTACTGTGGGTGGAGGGAAGACACGCAGGGGTTAAAACAGCACATGGTCTGAACAAAGTAAATCTGAGAACTTGAAAAAATCCAAATCTTATCCTTTTTTTTTGCTTTCCCCCTTTTTAAAATGCTGGTAATTTCAGATATGTCCCATTCAAAATTAAGGAAAAACTACTGGAAACAGGATAAAAAGGTCAAGTCGGCTTTCTACATATGCAAATTACAATGTGAGAGGTAAAACACTACGGAGAAGAGTTTTAGAAACGTGTTAAAGTAATTCGTATCTTTGCATGGTTGCAAACAGTAACAAAGGGCTGCAACATCTGATCTGTCTGGTATTGTTTTATGTTAATTCATTTTTTCGTCTCTATATTTTAAAGATATTTGAGATGCTTTTTTTGTTTGTCCAACATACTGAAACTCAGTTTTATTTGGTTTCATACCATAAGAAAACCCGCCAGTATGTACACTTTAAAGGCTGCAACAGTGCAGTTTTACACTTTTTGATTAGATTTTAAACCTACAACTTACAAAAAGACTTATAAAACCAGCTGCAGAGTAAAAGAGTGATACTCTAATACTCACTTTTTCATAAGCATTTTCAAGAAATTCAATGGGACTTTTCCCAAATGCAATGGCGTGGCCCAGGAAGGGGATGCTGGAGGGTATGTAAGGAGGATATTTCTGCAAAAAGAAAAGAAGAAGTGATCAATGGACACAAACTGACAAAGCATTTCTGCAACCATTCTTAATATTTAATATGAGCTAACTTACCAGATCCTTTCCAACCGACTGTTTGAGCAGCAACTTGGAAACATATCCAATAAGCAGAGTTATGGCAGAAGCTGCCAGGACCACGGAGGTGAGATTGTCGTTCACTCTTCCAACAGTGTCCCCGAGCAGTTTGCTGCCCAATTCATAGATATGCACTGACATTTTACCTTCCCCCCGCTGGACCGACTGGACCTCAAAGCAAACCTGCCACAAGTCCGCCAAAACCTGGAGGAAATCCTCTTTTTATGGAAAATAAATGATCAAAATTCAAACAGTGCCTTCAGCGAGTGAGTGGACACTCATTTGAATCTGATGTACACGTTAGGGAAGCGTTGGTAATATTTCCCCGACATCTCTACCTGTCAATACTGGTCCTGCCCCCGCCTGACCAACAGAGCTTTTCTATTGGCTGTTCGCCGCGTGTCCGTCAAGTAACCGCCGCTGTGATTGGCTGCTGGTACCTGAACCGATGTCTTGCTATATGATGTCACACCAGCAGGACCAACATGATCTGCGCCATCGATTGTAAGGATATTTGATGGGCATTTATTATCGAAATCGTTTTATTTCGTCTGTAGGCGTTTTACTTTGCCTTGTAACACTGTAACAGGAAAAAAACACAACAGTTACGTTTGTTTTCAGTGTCCTACAGAGTTGGACAAACATACCTGTGGATCAAAACTAGCTAATATGATGGAGAAAGTTAGCTAATACAGCAGTTTGCAGTTAGCAGACTGGGGTTTTTCCTTTAAGATGAAACAGCTTTAAACTTCTTAAAAATTACCAGTCTAGACAGTGTCAAATTCAGCATCTTCATCCAAACAAAATCTCAATTAAGCATATAAGTTAAGATACTTCATGAGCAATATTTCCAAGTAAAAATACTATCCCTTAAAAAAGTTGATATATGAACTGTGTAAACTTGATAGAGAAAACAAGCTATAAAAATGTTATAACCTAAATATTAGGTTTTTAAATGAGATGTTTATTTATATGACATTTTTATTTCTCAAATATTAGCTGTTTTTTTAAATCAAGTAAAACTATGTACCGTCTTTTCTGAGATTATCAAGTTTGTTTCATGGCTGCATTTAAAAAAAAATGTCTCCTACTATTCTACAAAATATTTCAGTGTTACACCCTTTTTGTCTTGCGGGGGATTAGTATTTCACTATCTTAGTTTGAAGCTATTTTCCACGATAGGCCATGTTACAATTTTCCATTAGTCCCTATAAAATAATTTATTTAATACACATTTTTTAATAAAAGTTAAAGTGTTTCAAAGCTATTGAGTCAAGCAATGCATTATTATTCTTTCATCAATCAGTTTATTAAAACAAAACTTTAAATAAACATATTTACATGCGATCAAAACATGACTCATCAAAATACACAATGTGAAGGTGTGAAATAATTGGTTAGCTCGATGTACAAAATGAGGCGTTTGTGAAGAGGCAGACTTTGCTCTTCATCCAGAGTTATTGCAGTGAAGAGTCAGTGAGAAGAACCTGCACTCGGATCTTTGGCAGCCATTGTTTGCTCTACAGATTGTCAGCCGTAGGCATATTTGTCCATTATGCCTTTATCATTTGGAGTCATTTGTCCGCTCAGTTTCATCAAAAGCTTCACAATAAGGCCGGCCTGTAGGGAAATATTGAGCATAGGAGAGACATTGATTAATATTTTACTTCTGTCAGTCTCGTTATGAGCTTTTATTCTTAAGAGGGGATCAAGTAAAAATATGCAGTATTAAACATTGACTATAGATTTGATTTTATGATTCCACTTTAGGCATAACTTCCAAAAATAAATTATTTAAAGAAACAAAGCAGATACCTGTTTTGTGTGCACAATGAAGTTCATCTTATTGTCACCGCTGTGTATCTGGAAGTACTGGTCAGCGTGTCCGAGTTGCCACATGAATGTGCCATACTCTAAACTGATGAGAAGGAGCTGGAAGTGCAGAAATTACATCACATTACATGGTGTTATTGGATTACTTTTGTGCATCATTCTCCCCAAATTTCAGCCTGACATATCTGGCACGTAGAAAAGATGACTTAAAGGTGAAGTAAATGACTGTACATCCTGTTTTCAGCTCTTATATAAAGATTAGGATACATTGAAGTTATTAGAGACTGAATTTATTAACTGATGATAAATCATTTCATCTACATGTGCCCTTATTTAAGATCTCACAAATGTTTACATTAAAGATCACATGGGACAATTTGGTGTTAAGCTGGAGTTTAAAACATTGACAAATCAGTGTTGATACCTTGGTCTCCATATTCATGAGGTGCAGCCCCTTGGTGTTGACCCCCACATAGACACGGATCACTTTGTGGTTGCTGGCGCTGGCCTTGGTGTAGACCTGGCCCGTGAAGAAGGCCGCTCCGTAGGTCGGGATGTCCCAGCAGTTCTGCAGAAAGAGTCGCTGCAGGTGGTGCATCTCTTTACTCACCCCCTCGCTGGTGCTCAGGGCCTGTCGGTGAGGGAGAAAAGCTTGTCAATCAAGCAGGGAGATATAATTTAAAGATTAAATGCTTAAAATGAAAACTTGCAGCGTACTTTGTATTCATGCAGAATCCTGTTGGTCCAGTGATAAGCTTTGCTCTTCACCTTGGATATCGGCACAATTGATTTCAAGTTTTCCTCACTGTTGAAGATTAAAAAGAGAAATGCTGTTTTTTACTTTCACACACATACTCAAGCCGAATTAAAATTTTTATGCAGTGCAATCACAGAATTTTATGTTCATATGTTAATGTAAGTATGATTCCAAACTCTGTTTTACTTGAGGAACCCTTGCTTATGCTTCTTGCTCTCATAATTGCCATAGATGATCTGCAGGAGGAGGCTGGCCAGTGTGATCAGCTTGCTGTCTGGAGCAGGAAAAAAGCCTTTCAGGAGGCAGTGACGGGCCTCGTCAAACAGGATGAGGATGGCCAAAGGATCTTCCACCTGGAATGAAACAGTAAGCAGCCAAGTGAGGACTGACATCCCACCACAGGTGTCTAAAATACAGGCTGCAAACAAGTAAGTTCTTGTAAAATACTAAACACACTACCTTTTTCTCGATTTCAAGAGGCAGACGGACATCCCTGCGGAGGAAGAGCTGAGGGGTTTCCCTTTGAGGATCAAGCACTGTCAGGTCCGTCACAATCTCGGTCCAGATCCGCAGGTGCTGCAGGGGCTTGTGGTACGGCTTCAGCTGCAGGTCTGACACGTGAAGTAAACACCACTTGTTACTGCAATCTTTCATTTTTAATGATAAAGTGTCACTGAAGTTAACTGTGAAAGTCAGTCAGACAGTTGGTTTTATTGGCACAAGATGAACTGAAGAAAACCTGTAGTACATCTCTTAAAAGTGAACTTACGGAGGTTTTCAGAGCAGATCCAGATGGTAAAGTAATGCTGGGTCTCCTGTGAGAGACGCATGCCTTCCATGATCTGCTGCACCGTCGTGTTATTGCCATGCTTTAGCTCCACAGAGCGATATGAGCCGTCCATGCGGTAGATACGCACCTTCTCATACTGTGGAACAGACAAACAAACATGCATGACATAAACAAAACCCAAGTGAAGTAGTTAAGTCCTATAATTATTATAAAATAAAATAAACTTAAAAAAAAAAATACAGGTTCAAACTATACTATGCTATAGTCAATGGCACCATCTAGTGACCGGCAGATGTAACTGCCACAGACAAAATGTTAGTAAATTTAAAACAGTTAGCCTTAAACTGAAATAAAAATTATGGATGGAAGCTGCATTAGACTACCCTAAATACTTAATGTGTGTGTGTGACTCACAGGTTTGCTGCTTGCTTGCTGCAGAAGTTTCATCGTCTCCTCCCATTCGTTCTGTTTGTTCTCCTCACACACTTGCAGTGGAGATCTCTTCTGCTGGTCCTCTATGTGCTGTGGTGTGAAAGTCAGTATCTATATTTACTGGCTTTTGTTAACCACTATGATTCTAAGCTCATAGAATGTGATACATTGCATGACAGTAAATAAATGTTTCATCTAAAATTAAGCACTTGATAAGTTAAATTTACAATATTACTGTATAACCTGCAGGTATCACACAGTCCAGTCTACTTAACATTAAATATTCATTTAGCCTAGCTAGAAAACATCAATAATGTACACTGTGCAAGGACCTATTGTTTATTTTTGTTTTTTTACAAGTGCATTACTGGAAATAGGGTACATTTAATTCAGTTTAAGAGATCAAATTTTAAGCAGTAAAGGAAAAGAGCAGCTGTAGCTGCAGTAGTGTTAACAGTATATTGCTAACACGTCAGATTTCATACCCGGTCGATCTCTGGATGTTGCAGCAAAAGTTGCACTATCTCTGCGTGGCCTCCTCTGGCTGCAAAGTGCAGAGGAGAGCTGAGCTGACCGTTCAGCAAGTTTGGATTACAGTTACCTTTCTCCAGCAACAGCTTGGTCGCCTCCACTTTACCGTGCCTGGATGGAACCAAACAAACAGTAAGCACAACTCATCACTAACAAGACATGAAGATCCAAGAAAAAAGTGCATTTGAATACTACAGACTTCTGCGTGCTATGAGATGAGCTTCAGACTCACCAGCAGGCATAATGAATGGGAGCCCAGTGGTCGCTGTCCAGCTGCTTGACCGAGAAACCGCTGTCCAGCAGCTTAGAGAGCAGCTCCGTGTCTCCTTCACAGGCACTGCGGTGGAGGGGGAAATCATCGACCCACTGGCGTTCCCTGCGAAGAAAATCTGGTTAACGCCGTATCTTTTTAGACTTGATGATGAAGGATGAAAAGAAACAGAAGTTAAATGAAAGACAATTTAAAAAAAACTTTGCAGACGTCACGATAAAACCTGTGGCACAGAATACCCTCTGGGAAAGACAAGAAATAAGAGAAAAGGAGGAGCAGAGGTTAACAGAGGATGACAGTGTGGTTCACTTAAGAAAAACCCCTCACTTGTCCTCTGTCACACAGTTGGGACCATGTTGCCACTTCTCCCTCTTGGGTATCTGGATCTTGGAGTAGTCGGGTGCTCCGAGCCCAAAGTATGGGTTGATGATAACCTTGTCCACCTGCAAACAAAAGAGAAGGAGCAGGAATTACAAAGGGAGGCTTAAACAAATGAATCCATTCCCCACTTCTCCCACTTATATTCAAAGTAGCCTCTGGTGGTTTTACACTCTGACTCACCCGGTTGGTGTACTGCAGATCAGAGCCGTAAAGTGGGTTGAGGATGCACATATCTGCCTTCTCCAGGGACATCATCTTGCTCTTGATCTCCAGAGCAGTGTAGCCCATGTGCAGACCCTCGTCGCTCAGTTTGCCCTCGCTGCTGTAAGCCGGGTTGCTGACGTTGGTCTTTACCCGCTCCACGGGAGCTGGTCTGAACAGGGCGGGGATGGCGTGAGGAATGGTGTGCTGCTCTGCTAACCATCTGTGGAGGTCAAAGAGGCGAGTTACAGCTCAGTTTCCTTGAAGGCATCTTTGAGAAGACCATATTTCAAAAATGGATACCCACTTGTCTAAGGCAAGAAGCATCTTGGAAGTGGTGGAGCAAAAGTGAGCGCTAGTTTCACTGCAAACTCGCATGATGTCCTGGAAGCAGTAGAAGCTCGGGCTGCCCGGGCTATAGATGGGCTTGCTGTTGTCTGTTTAAAAATAATTTATTAATATACAGTATGTGCAACTTGTATCTGATGTATAAACTTAGACAGATAATTTATTTTTTGGTCACCTTTAACACTGACTGGCACAACAAAAAGCGAGGCCTCTTTCCCTTCATTGTCTCCATCAAGGTGAAATTTCTTCAGATGCACCACTCGCTTTCCTGAAACACAAAATTGTGTTTAGATCAGTGGTTTCCAGTCTTGTGGTACCCAATCAGATCTTAGAAGCACTCGCAAAGATGAGTGCAGTCTGTGACATGGGATCATGAGTGTTTAGGGCAAACCACACTCTGGCTTATTCTGTTTTCTTTAAACCTTTCAGTCATCTTGCAGAGTAAAAACAACATTTTACGTTGCTATATCAGAGGTTATTGTCATTGTTCTTCTAGCAATGATGAAATATTTATTAGCTTGAATGTCACAAATGCCCCACACTCACCTATGAAGCCTTGGTTATTGGATATGGGTCTGATTGTTTCATCGACATAATCCAATATGGATTTAGATTTATCTCCTCCCGCCTGGATCTTCGTCGCCAGGAGAACTTTCTTTCTTTTCTTCTCCTTCCCCTCCAAAGGCACTTCAATTAGGAGGATCTTTACACAATTAAGAAGTAACTGAGTTAAAAATACTTGACCGGAAATATGGGTAACATAAATCTGTTTAGATGTTATTGGCTGTTGTTAAGGCAAACAGGTAATTTGTTGTAAGACTTGTTTACCTCATAGGCTTTGGCTCTGTACTCTTTAGAGCTCAGGCTGACTTGACTCTTTGGGCGAATGACAGCAACAAACACATCCTCGAGGCTGTCCTCGTTTCCCATACTGATGACTTTTTCTCAGTCCTGACAAAACATGCTACAAAAAGGCCAAATACTGTGGAGAGGCATCCCTAAAAACAAAGGACCACAAGGAAAAAAAGTTACTTAATGCTAGGACACTTTTATTTTATATTTTATATACTAAAATTTTGTCTGTTGATTGAGACAATAATCATTAAAAATTCACCTGTCATACAGATATCTTTTTTAGAGCCAGCACTGACATAAAGTAGACTGGGTGTTGACCAAATAGGTAATTTTTCATAGAATTGTCACCTTGGATGGGTCATATAACTAATTATTTTTCTTTTTTAATGATTAAAGTTTATTATAACAACAATTATCACAGTAAGTACAGCTGTTATACATGACGAATGCATCACATTAGATGTATTTAACTTTCCAGGCAAAATACAAGCCTGACACTTAATACTGTAGAGTATTTATCAAACCTGTCGTGCCAAATGTCTGTAGTTTTAAAGCATTATATTGTAAGGGCCCATAACAGCTTTAGTCATGTATTATAAACACATTATAATAATGTATTCAGGTATTTGCTATACAGTACACAGGCTCCGGAGTGTACCCACTTTTCAGAGAGCTAAGTTGACTGCATGTGCTGCATAGAAATCGACAAAAATAAATTTAAATCAAACAAAAAGGAGTTAACTAAAACCCCGTCAAACGTTTTTATCTTTCAGTTTAGATATCAACTTGTTGAGTTCATAGGGGGTCCCGCCCCGGAAACCGCACACTCCGTTGCACACATTTCAACAACTGTAACACAAACTGTGTGATATACTATATATTATACCACACCCTGAACTGTTAGATCCCACCACTGTCGGTATATCTTCTTATCCACAACAAAAGCTATCAACTTTTTGACCCGAATCAGCAGCTGTAGCCGGGATGCTACGTTCATCACCCCCGCTTTTCCGCTCGTTGAGCTGAAACTTACCGAAAGCGACTTGAGTTGTCCTCAAATAGACCCAGTGCAACTTTTCGCGGATGTCATTGAATTTTATTTTTTTTAATTTACCGGTCCGCGGCCGGCAGACCGCTACGGGTAACCCTCCGGGACAGATATTTGGGTTAAAGTGGTAGTAGGCCCGTAACTTTGGGCAGGACTGTAGAGACAAACAGAGGAGTCGCGTTACGTTTCATTGCAGCAGCGCCGGTTGGAGAACAGAGAACTCTGGCGGTGAGGGGGACTCAGTGCGACAGCAAGATGTATGTTTTTTAAAATTTCATTTACGTGCTGGTTTACCCTCACATAAGAGCTGATATTACGAGCTAGTTTGATCAATTTCTGGTATTTAGTGATACTGTTTTATTCGCTGTTTGACATCATTTAAATAAGAAATTTAAGCTAGCAGGTGGTTAGCCTACCTCAGCACAAAAAATGAGAAAAGAAAACATGTTTGTTTAGCTCTATCAATCAGCTACGGTATCTGCTTATAGGCACATTTAACGTGCATTTATTAACTTTATCTAGATTTTTTTTAATCATTAATAATATTTGTACAGAAATGAGTTGCAATAACGGAGTGGACTGTGTATCGGCTCTGAACAGTTGCCAAGCAACCAAAGAGACTCCAGGAAGTTGTCAGCTAAGAAATATACCGACAAAAAAGAAACTACAGGAGTCTTTAGTCGTTTTGGTATTTAGCTTAATTATCTGACGGATATGGCAGTTGCATCATCCTCTGTTAGGCGCAAGAATGTTTCTCCATTAAGGTAGAATTGCTATATAAACACAGTCATTTTATCACCGATTAATTGTTTGGTTTACAAAGAACTGTAAAACATAAAAAATGTCAAAAAGTCATTGCAGTTTCCCTCAGTGAAAGTTGATGTCTTGAAATTACTTTTTTGTTCAAAACAATATTCAATTTTCACTTAAACAGAAAATAATAATAATAATAATAATAATAATAATAATAATAATAATAATAATAATAATAATATCCTCTTACTTGAAAAGTTGGAGGATTTTGAGTCAGGATTTTTGCTGAAAAATATTGAAAATATTTCCAATGACCATTGTTAGGCAGTGGTG
>JAUZTA010000010.1:7616997-7628658 GCA_034780835.1 Ctenochaetus striatus | reverse complement strand
GATAGGCCTTTGCTTTTAAAAAATCCTTGATTTAGATTAGAGCTTTTTTACTAAGTGTTAGATGAACGGATAAGAGGCCTGATGGATGGACAGTTTGGAAAATTGAAGATGAAAGCAGTGAAATAAAGCAGGAGGACTCACGTGGTGGATAACTCATGCTGATATGGATTTCTAGCTTGTAAAAACTTAATTACCGTGCCTTTTCTGATGTGCAGCAGATCTCTATCATAGGCTCAGTGTCGAAACCAGTTTCCAGCACTCAGCACTGGGCAGAGCTCACATCAGTCGAACCAGTGTTTCTGTATGTTTGACGTGGCTGAACTAGGATCAGCTGTCATTTTGGGGTTTGTTGGTGGGGACATGGTTTGCCTGGATTGACCTTGATGCAGAGTGCTGCAGAGTCTATCCTCAGGATGTAGTATACAAGCTTTATTTGTCACTGCAGCACTGACAGGGGTTTCATGCATCTGATGTTTACTATTATTACGTGCATTAACACTTAAACCTGACAATGCTGCTGTCAGCCTAATTTTTTAATCATCCTCTGCGCTGATGACCAACATGTTAGCCTGCAGCTGCTTGCTACTTATCTGTTTGTGCAGGAAGCGGAGACTGGATTAGTTCTGCTTGTGTATAATGCACTGGCTGCAGTTTCTAAACCTGTCAATGCAGTGGGTGGCATTGATTTTAGCTTGACTCCTCTTTGCTGTGACTCTCATTAAAAAGAGCAGAGCTGCAGCATGCCTTGTGACAATGAGGCCAGAGGAAAAAAAGTGACCTAAAACAGTCACATAATAATCAGCAGCGACCAGAATTTTCTGCTCTGTCATCATCCTGAATGCACAAAGTCATTTATAAGCAAACTCTCGCAACAGTCCCATTTGAAACAGTGCGTAGTGTCTCAATGTGGCTGCTCCTTTTGTGCACTGCGCCGCTCCAGAGTCATTCTTAGTGGTTTAAAACTTCCTTTTCCATCCTTGAAAAGAACGAGAGAAAGGAAAGAGAAAAAAGCAAGCAAGTGTGCCAGTGCTCCGTCCTTTAATTTTCCCCTGAGGCCTTTTTGTGAGGGAGTCGGTATGAAGTGAAAGCACAGTGCGCAGCTGTCCTCCTGGCCCACTGCTCGCTTTTTGTGAGCATTTTCTGGTCAAGAATACTAATAGTGATACCAGCTCTGTGGATACCACCCAGCTGGCGAGGAAACAGACAACAGTTATTCTGCCATCAAAGGAAGCCATTTAATTTGACACTATTAGTGTTTGTGTCGACTCATATGAAGGATGTGTTTGATATACAGAAACAGAAAAGTCAACTTTGTCCGTGCTTGTTTATCTATTTGCTTAAGTCTGTGGGTCTGACTTTGGCTATATTTATTTTGATTTTCTTTACATGATTCTGAACCGTCTTGTGTACATGTTTACTCTGTGTTTGTGTGTGGACTTAATGGTGTTTAAGTGGCACTAACAGTCATGTAAAGTCTGTTCAATAAAACTTAATTTTGACAGTCAGTCTTTGTCCTGAAGATCTTTCTTCTTGTCTTGTAGGCAGTGGTGCAAAGTGTTGTACTAAAATACAATTTTGAGGTGCTATTACTACCTTAAACTTCAACTACTACATGTCATAAGTAAATATAGCATGTTTTACTCCAGTGCTATTTTTTCACAGCAGTTGCCAAAAGCAAATTTTCCAGATTAAGAATTCACATATTTAACATGAAACCAGTTCGTCATAAAAGTGCATGAGTGGGTTATAATTAGCTCGACATCAACCAGTTTTAACACAGAGGTACTAATTACATTGTCATGCATCCAGCAGTATAATAATATAATGCTGACAAGTATTACTCTACGTAATGAGCACTTTTAGGTGCAGTAATTTGTAATGAAAGTGTGTAGTGATCCTCCTTTTAGCTATGAAAATGATCATAATATAACTTGCCAAAAGGGCTGAATTTGTATAAATATTAAATCTGTGGACTAGAAATGTTTTGAAATAGTTAAAACTTCCTCTAACAACTTCCAAAAGCCAAAATTATTTCATGAGGCTTGTTTTGTCCATTGCATAGTCCAAATAACTGAAATATTTAGTTCAGAAACAACCAAGAAAACATGTGACTGTTAACTTTTCAAGCAAAAACCTGTGAATTTTAAGCATTTTATTTAAAAATTAAAAATGTCTTGTAAAATTGTCAATAATTCCTGTCTACAAATGGATCAATAAATTCATCGTTTCAGTACTGCTGTCTTATAATCTTTTCTGGAAAATGAAATGAATGAATAATGGGATTTTACCGGGATTTATACAGCAAAGCCACTGCAGTCTGTCTTTGTAATAGAAAGAGATTAAAACCAATCCGAATGTTTCAGGTTAAAATGTCAAGACTCAGGTGCAGAGTTACTGTAAAATTCAAAACTTGGTACAAAGTAGCATATAAGACCTGATGTAATCCCTTTAGGAGATTTATTTTAACATCAGCATAAAAATTGTACCTCATATCTGAACTGTTCTGGCACTTTTGACTATCTCAGCCCTGAAACGAAACTTGGAGCTGGAGCTCTGTTCTTGAATAATGAATGAACCTTTGCAGCTTCATCATGGCCGTTTCAGGAGGTTGCTTGAGGTCACTGTGTGCATCCTGCCATGCCTGCTGGGTTAATAACAGGGCCAGACTGGTGACGGAGCACTGGCAGGTTGCCGCTGGGCTGAGACGCCGTGTCATTAGCTCCCGGAGGTGATGAATGGCTTGTGGTCAGGAGCTTGTGCTTCCAGCTTCCCTTTGAAATCCAGAGAAGTTTCTCTTTTTATGCTTCCTAGTTGAGCTTTAAGATGCGTTTTTTAGTAACTAATTATGGAACTCAGAGTTTTTGCTCCAAAGTTATGATGTCTGGCGAACAAAGAACCTTTCTGACAAATTTGGAGGTTTCAGGGATTTTCTTCAAAAGTACGACATGTCTGTACACTTACCTGTTTTTAGTTTATTGTTACACTCTGCCAATACTAATGAAACAGTCCTGTATAACTTCCTATAAAGGTGGAGGTCATAATGTTCAGTTTCTATGAAAACAGTATCATGCAGGTGTGGGTCTTTCTATAGCTAAATAACTTTATAATTTCTGGTACCATTTTATTGCATTATGCTAAGAGGTAGTTTTGGTATTTATTGTAAATCATGAAGATACATTTTTCGGAAATCATTTTAACATCTGGAAATTGGACTTGTAGACTAGTTTTGATTTATTTTGTTCTGTTGATCAGTTAACATTCTCCCTTTTAAACAAACTGATAATATTAATACTACTTTTTCTTTCCATTTGTATAATTAAGAGTACAATTTGACTCGACTAGATTAATTTAAAACACATCTTGGTGTATTTTTTAATCTATTTTCTATCTTAACCAGTTCTGTAGGCCAACAATACAGGTGTCATCTTTATTTTTTTCCACTACAAGGAGTCTCGACTGAAGTATCCTCATAATTATTGTATGAATTTAATAATATGGTCATCTTCTGACCATCCACTAGCGCCACCATCTGGTTGAAATTTTCAGTTCTGTGTAAAAAAAACCTCAACAAAAACTCAATGGATTCATAGATACATATTTGATGGAGCCACTGTGACGTCACCAAGTGGTTTGTGGAGTTTTGAAGCCTTTCATTAAAAAATTGTTGAGCATTGTTACAATGTTCGAATGTTAACGTGCCAAAATCACATGATGCCTTGAATTTTTTTGGCTCTGTTATGTTTTTTATTGTCAACAGAAGCCCACATAAAGCTTTTTTTGTTGCCTATTTTTCTTACAACATGTATTTAAAGTTCTTGGAGTCATAAAATTCGGCTCTAAACAACATCACAGTTACATAAAAACAGTGAATCAAAACAAATTCTAATAATAAATGTCTAAAAATCAGAACATTGCAGTATAAAATGAGTCTGTCTCCTCACCCAGCTGCATAATTAGACATTTGCAAATCCAAAAGCACAGTCAGTGGATGCTGTAGTGAATGTAACACAAAGGTGTGCAGGTTTTAACTTTTAATTTTATAATAAATCAGTTGGGTCAGATCGTTGGAGCATGTCTCCTGACTAGCTGAACAAACACAATATATGACCTCCAGTGTAAGAAATCACTTCGCTATTAAAGTTAAACATGTGTGAAATTAGAGGCTGGAAACTGGAAATAATCCGTCAATTTTGTGTCCTTTTATGTCCCTGAGTTTACTTTAAAAATGCTTATAATTCATTATATAATCTTATTTTTTTATGTTTCCTTCTTTCTCTCCACAGACATGTCCAAATACTTCCACTCCTCATTGCAGTCTGCCGACTCACTCTGGCCTTCCCCACCCAAACTCCATCTGCATTTGGTACGTTGATGTTTTCCCATCATCTCTCACTGTCAGTACACTCACATTCAGTCGTCAGCAATGAACACAAAGACACAGTTTGATTCACTTTTGTCAGCAGGTTTGCAGAGCCGCTCTGTTCTTCACGCTCTGCAGCCCTTTATTTTTTTTTTTCTGCAGATGATGTCCAGCACCTCCAGGTGAACATCCCCCACTCAGGTCCGATTTCCGCTCCACTGGGCAGCTCCATCTCCATCCCCTGTCTGGTATCTCTGGCCTCCACACCCGCCGCCTCCTCCTCCGCCTCCCCCGTCACACCGCGGGTCAAGTGGACGGTCGTGTCCGGTGGAGTGGAGACGCAGATCTTGGTGGGGCGGGCTCAAAGGGTGAAGGTCAACGAAGGGTACCGAGACCGCGCTGCCTGGCTCAACTACACGTCCTCCCCTGACGACCTGTCGCTTTGGTTGGGAGATTTACGCTCCAGCGACTCGGGTCACTATCGCTGCGAGGTGCAGCAGGGCCTGGAGGACGCCAGCGACCTCGTTCAACTCAAGGTCAAAGGTGAGAAATATATGGGTCTATCTCCCGGTTTCAGAATATCTGACTCATTTTCTTGTATTATGTGCAGACTTTATTTGCATAAATCAGCTTTTTTTTTCAATCTTCCTCAAATTAATGTGACATTTTGTACAAATGATCCAATTAAAAAGGATTATTCCAAAACAGTGTCAAGCAAAAAGATGTTGGAAGCATCGAAAGAATTACTGACCCACCCAAATGTCACATAAAGTCTCATTTATTACCACTTTTGTAATATGTCCTATTTTTTTATTATACATTTGGTATTAGGCTTGAATTGGTTTTAAATAAAACCTTTTAAAGGTGTAATTGAAAGACTAAAAATTGATATTACTGATGAATTAGCTGACTAGTGATGAATTACTAATTATCAGCTTTAACCTTTTTTTTCCTTCCTCTGACCAAAATAATCTAAGATGACACCAAATTCAATGATATTTTCCCTTTGCTGTGCTAACTTAACTTATATTTCATCCATTTTCTGCAAGAAATGTGTTAAAATATTAAATAACATGTTGCTGACAAGGACTTTTCTCAAATTGCTATCTTCATTAACTGATCCACTATTGTTTGCCCTAATGTATAAAGTCTTAAACAACCAGGACTGACATTGATTTCCAGTTTATATCAGCTTTTGATCATGTTATTGTCAGCTTTAGGGTGCTTGCGTGTGTATTTATGTGCATATGTTTTCTGTGTAGGTGTTGTTTTCCACTACAGAGATGCATTGGGCCGCTATGCGTTTTCCTTCCATCAGGCCCAAAAGGCTTGTGAGTCCATCGGGGCGAAAATCGCCACTCCTGACCAGCTGCTGGCAGCTTACTACGACGGCTACGAGCAGTGTGATGCAGGCTGGCTGGCAGATCAGTCTGTCAGGTATCTCAACCCCCAACATTAAGTTAAAGCTGCTCACATACAACATTCAGACATTTCCGAAAAGTAAAGAAACTTCTGTAAATTTTAAAGTAAAATCTTTTCAGTTGATTTTGAGAAATAATGACTTTTTTAATTCTTGCAGGTATCCAATCCAGGTGCCCCGTGAGGGTTGCTATGGAGACATGGATGGTCAACCAGGAGTGAGAAACTATGGCACAATGGACCCAGATGATCTTTATGATGTTTACTGTTACGTGGAAGAAATCGATGGTATGTAAAATAATGCACTTTTCTGTAACCAAAGTCCGACCTATATTAGATTCTTTAAGCCAGTTCTGACATTTGATACTTGAGAGGTTAAAAAATATAATATAATATATCAGCCATTATTTATTTTTAAGTATTTGATAAGGATCCCTCAAATTCAGTTGTTGAAAATGTGTGATACAGCCGAGGAAATACTGTATTTCACACAGAAGCTTTAAAAAACCATTTTATGTTTTGTAGGGGAGGTGTTTCATGACCCCATCCCACAGCAGTTGTCCTTTGCTGAAGCACAGTCACACTGCAGAGCTGCAGGAGCACAGCTGGCTACAACAGCACAGCTGTACTCAGCCTGGAGTGAAGGTCTGGACCGTTGCAGTCCTGGCTGGCTGTCCGATGGCAGTGTCCGCTACCCCATCATAACCCCTAGGGAGCGCTGCGGTGGGCCTCAGGCGGGTGTCAAAACCCTTTACCGTTTTAGCAACCAAACCGGCTTCCCAGAGCCATCCAGCCTTCATGATGTTTATTGTTTTAGAGGTGAGAAATGTGCCTTTAAAAACTGAAACTGCATGTCAAAATACACTGAATATGCACGCAAGTTTTGACCAGGATTCATACAGTAATCAGTCCATACTTTTCCCTTGATTTTTACATTTAAAATACATTATTTTAACAGATTCTGGGAAAAACTGACATTCATATATGTGTAAATTTTAGTTTCATACAAAGAACAGTATACATTCAATTCATCTGAAAGCAAGCAAGTGGCAGGTAGTAAGTATTTTTTTCCTCTACTTATTTTCTGTTCTCCACAGATAATACAATTTCTCCTACCGACTCTCCTATTGGCTCTATGGCCACAGAGTCTGGAAACTTTGGACAAGATGTTGTTATTCTGATGGAAACTGATCAAGAGCTGCAACTGAACCGACACGCGGAACAGGTGGAGCTCAAAGCTGAGAAGGTGGTCGAATCTTTTCCTCTTTTCTCCAGCCCTTCCACCGAGGAAAACCTGGTTGACACAAATCCAACGGTTATATCAGAAACCACAGAGTCATCCTTCAACGCCACACCCACGCTGACTCCTTCCCAGGAGATGAATGAAACTTCATCACCTACGGAAATGAGCTTCCACTCCCAGCATCCTACAGCACTGATGAACAACACAATCTACAGCACAGACACCTACAATTCCACACAAAACACATCACCACTACCTTCTGTTTACAATGAGACAGATGCACAACACAACTTGAGCTTCACCTTTAACCAGGCTGAGCTTGAAAGCACCACAGAGTTTCCTGTATCATCTTTAGAGCCTCACACACAAAACCAAACAGTCTTGGATGCAAACCCTGAAGGGAGCACACAGTCATCTGAGAGACCAGAGGAGTCCCAAGAAATACAAGAAACCAAGCTAATTTTTGACAAAGCACAAATCAATGACACTGAGACGGACAGCAATCACACTCAGGAGGAAAGTGTCTTGGAGGTGACTTTCATGACCCTTGAACCCATGGTGCAGGTGAAGATTGAGGAGGAAACAGCAGCAGAAGACTCTGTGCAGATGGTTCTCTCGACTAAGGCCTCCAAAGAAGAAGAGGAAGCTGTAACACAAACAGCTCAAACTACAAAATCTTCTACGAAGGAACTAACTTCATCGTGGGAAACTCTGGAAGGGTCCGGGGGTATTTTCCAAGGTATGTCAAGCATAACTTTGAATGTCTAAGTCTTACAAAAGAACAAATCTGGAATATTTTGAATCAATCATTTTGGGTTTTTGTGAAATAAGCTTATTTAATTCTCACAAAAGAAGTAAAAAAGAGAATTGTTACCACTCTAAGAAAGTGGTATCTTCATATCTAACTCTTGCAATGAAGCAAATTTGCTAATTTCCAAAATAATCAAACTAACTTTGTAATAGATGTATTAACTAAAATGCTTCAAATGCTTTATGATCTTTTCTAGAGGGTGATCTTGATCTTGATGTTGAAGCAACCAGCTCTGTCTCCACATCAAGGACCTTCACTTCCAGCTTCACCACTCACTCGTCACCTCCTGCTTCAACTCGCAGCGCTCCTGCTGAATCTCCGACTGCACTTCCTCATCTGACCGTCTCATCTGGATCACAACTTCCTGACAAATTGGACCTGGATACACTCTCAACAGCATCACAGTTCTGGGAGTCCTCCATTTCTAAAGAGGGGAGTACAAGCCTTGAAATTGAAGATGAAAAACAGCTGACAACATCCGAAGAAAGCCTCATTTCTGACAGGCTGAACACCACTCAGTTGCCCACTGACCTCATCACAGCACGGTATCAAACACCAGATTACAGAGGCTATTTAGAGTCTGTGACCAGTAGATACGAAGAGGCGAGTGGGCAAGAACCTGGAACAGACAGCCGAATTATTGAAGAGATCAGTACAGAAAACCTCACATCTGGAGATGAAGTTACAGTTAGCTCAACTCTTAAAGAAGAAATCACAGTTTCTCCAACTGTTGAAGAGAGAGCTGCAGTTTCCTTTTCACTTGGAGAGAAAACCAACGTCACCCCAACCAGTACAGACGATGCCAAAACTGACCAAACCCTTGCTTATGAAGAAGGAGAGGCTAACATTGCCCCAACTCTTGAAGACGTTACTGTTGCCCCAACACTTGAGGATGAAGATAACATAGTCCCAACCCTTGAAGAGGAAACCAGCGTTGCCCCAACCCTCGAAGACACAGCTAATGTTTCCCCAACTACTCAAGAAGAAGTTAAATTTGCCCCAACCTTTGATGAGGACTTTACCGTATTTCCACTTGATTCACAAACATCCACCTGGGCTCTTCTGACCACAACGACTGGACCCCAGGAGTCTCTGCATGATCTGGAGTACAGTAGAAAAACCTCCACGGCGGCTCCAGATCCCCCCTCCAGCACGAAACCAACCACTGCTACCACGAAGACGACCACCGCCGCCATCACGACCACAACACACTGGTTCAGACGCAGCTGGAGCCCGACGACCACAGCGCCGAAGGTTTTCCACAAGACGGCTGAGCCTGAGAAGGTGACAACCTTCATGCCACCTGTGGATCAAGGTCTGGTGGATGTTGAGTTTAGTCTCACGCAGCCGCCCACCCTGCTTATCTTGCCCAATGAGAGGGCAGCTGTAGGCGGTACAGGGAAAGTTTCAGGTAATGTTAAATCCACTCTAATCAGCCTAACCGTCCTCCTCTTGCTGCTCGAAGCAATGATGCACTAAAACCCCCCCCCCCGGTCTTTCTTCTGCCCCCGACTTGCTTTTTTCTCCATTTTTGCTGTAAAACACCTCCCCTTCTTTTTTCAAATGACTTCCCTACGTTTGTTTCACCTTTTGTCACGGAAAAAAAAAACCCCACTCACCTTTCTGACTCCTCCCACTTCACCTTAAAACACCCCTCACTTCCTCCCTTGTGACCCCCACCTCCTCTTCGAGATACTCACACTGGGACAGCTCTCATTTGACGTTTGTCAGCAGTCCAGTCTTGTTGTGCATGATGTTTTCTTCCTCATCCAAAGATTGACTTCTGTGAAGTACTGTAATATGCTGGTTTGTGTTTGAATGAGAGCGTCTGTGCTTCCTCTGCGACGATTTCCTGCAAGTTTGATGGTAAAGGCATTGGTAAACCTTTTCTTAGTATCTCGATCAGTTCATTTTTTTGTGCAATAATACATCTCTGCAACAAATCAGTGCAGATTTTGCTCTTAACTATCATTTTCTTCCCACTTACAGTGACTTTTGCAGTAAGAGACTTGCCCTTTACCTTGAATGTAACTGTGTTATATTGAATGCAACAGCACTTAACAATGCAGCAATAATAATGTGCCAGCAGGAATTTTAGACTTCTATTGCTATTTTAGGCAGTTTAGTACCAGAAGCACAGCGTTATTATGTTGATAAGCACAAATATTAAGTGTTGATTTGTTGTGAGTGGTAGTTTTTAGGAATGTATTTTTTAAATATCCTTTACAATCATTTTTCATACTCCAGTCATGTTCTGTTATTTAATCACTATATTCTAAGATGTGCACAGTATTTTTTTTCAGGTGTAAGAGTGATAAATTCAGTCATATATGTTTGTTACTTGTCTCACAATCAGTTGATAAACCCTTCATTTTGTTTTCCTTCAGTCTCAAATGTTTTACTTCTTCTGTAAAATGATCTTTCTGGATATTTAGTTTGTGCACTAAAATGGCAGCTACATAGAGTTGTGGATTGTATGGAAGCTAGTAAATGCCAAAACAAAGATTAAAAAATGTGAATAGTTAGCCAACTTTACAGACAGTTTCATATTTCAAGTGTCTTGCCACACATGACAGACTTACATTTAAATTGCTTGATGGTTAAATTTTGTGTTGATATTTGACACTTCCCGTGTAACGGCTCACCTCACCACATTTGCACTCACAACTGGTACAAATTATCTGGATAGTCTTTTAAGGCTTTTAATGGTGAATGGAAATAATTAAACAAGGAGATAATATTTAAACAGGCTTTTGTTTACCTTACCAGAGAAATGTACACATCTCTCAATCTGTAAAAAACTAATTTATTGAGATAAGCTTTAGACAGACACCTTTTTCAAAAGTCTAAAAGCTTGTATCAATAAATAAATATTCAAAACATGCAGATGCTGTTTTTTCGCAGTTTATCTGCTTCAGTTTCTCCTTTAAGCCTTGCTGTCATGAGCAGTGGTGTTTTTATTGTGGACTCTTTGTTGTAATGAAAAAAATAGAAACTTAGCAGCATACATAACAAAAAAGCAGAGAGGGATGTTTTGACCACCAAACAAACCACCACTCATTCAGAAATTCAAATTACAAACCCTATGTTATCACCTACAGGCAAATTATTGTTGCGTCCTGTTCGAGAGGAAAACTACACAAACAAGTGACCATGTGGACCTTTTGAAAAAAGGCTGAGGATTAAAATTGTGGGTCTTGGTGCCTTACAAACTTGAAGAAAATCCTTAATTATTGGTCTTGCCACAAGGTCTAATTTTCATATTGAACCGCAGTTGTGTATTTTTCAGCAAAACTAAATGATGGTTTTACTTTTAGTACATATGACTCTCATTTGACTTAAAAGCAGGTATTACCCTTCATACACACTCTTGACAAAAGAGAGGAGAAGTATGTGAGTGTGCAGCATAATGACAGACACCACAAAGTCCTTGTTTATGGGGTGTCAAAAGAAAAAAGAATAAACTGAATTCGCTTGTAAAATGTAAAGACACATATGCCACCATTTTACCTTCTTTTACAAATTTAGAAAATTAGACTGGAGCTCCAGCCCCTCTTTTCCTTTAGCATTTTAAACAAGCAAGCTGCCTTTTGACAGAAACACTCTGGCAAAGCAAAGAGTTGTTCTCTTGTACAGTACAATCATCCACACAGAAGTTTGGCAGCTTAAAAGTCACTGCAGCAAGAGCCAATTTTCTAAATAGGCCAACAAAAAAAACTCCCATCCAGCATTAAATGTGTGAATAATGTACATCGACAACTAATTAAGCTCTCCCACATTTTCCTCAAAATAAATCTTATTTACTCTATGAAATAATGTGCAATTTGC
>JAUZTA010000010.1:7592162-7604487 GCA_034780835.1 Ctenochaetus striatus | reverse complement strand
CACAACAAGGCTTTAAAGGAGGACTAGTAAATTAGTTACAGTTTTCGGCACGATGACGTCCCAGACGACCTCATATGTCTCGTTTGAACACAAGTAGCAACTGTCCTTTGTAAGATGTAGAAGTTTCAAAAGTCACAAGTGGGTTATTTACTGACATATTTACTGAAATGAAAAAAGAATGTCAAATCTTTTTGACAAGTGGAACCATAGGTGAAATATTTTCAAGTTTAAGGAGTCTACCTGCAGCAATCTGTTTATCCCCTTAAATGTTGAATTGTAACGCAAAATTTATATCACTGTGCTGCATACAAATGACATGCAGCCTTCAGTTTTTCTTCCAGGTTAAACAAAATACGAAGAAAGTGAGAAAACTGAGGAATCTTCTTTAACAACCCAAAGCCTTCAACACTCACAGATTTAGTAGCTCACGTTTGTCTGTTTTGCTCTCCACCACAACAAAGATTCACACAACATGTTCACACAATGTGATGACACAAACACACACACATATGTGTGTCAGACAGACACATTCCTACACGCAGTCATATCCAGACCTGCACAGCCGAGACTCAGACATGCAAACGACGCTGTGCACACTTTCTCACAGCTCAATCCAGACGCACACACACCCACAGTGTGACGCAGACAGTTTGAAGGGCCTCATCTCGCCTGCCTTTCTTTGCCTGTCTGCTCCGTCTGACCCAGCCTTTTTATACGTCTAATTAAGAAGTCAGACCCTCCAGCGTGCCATGACATACTCATGGCTGATTTCTGGCCATGTTTTGTGCCTGTGTTTTTCGTCTGGCTGGATCGGTTTTGTATCGTAATCTATAAGATATTGTTTTCCCCCATCGAGCTCGCCGCCCCACTGTCAATGGTCTGGGAGAGTTGAGGGGTTTCACAAAAATTTTCAAAAGCACCCACTAGACTGTTTTTTTGTGGGAAATCAGTGAGTGGATGACTTTTGAACAGGGGAAGAAATTTCAGACAATGTTCATTTGTGTGAAGAGCATTCCCATGATCTTTGTCACGCATTTATGAGCTCAACCATATGTGGTAATTCGACAAAAAGGAGAGTTCAATAGATTCTTTTCACGCTGTGTGGTCTGTCCACGTCGTTTTTGCAGCAGTGTTAAAAAAAAATCAACCCTTAAGTTTGGATGTGTGACTGTCCACACACACGTGTGTGGAAATAAATTTTTTCTGGTGACGGATGACACACTTCGTCCTCTGGTCTGGAGGTTAGTTGAAGACTTCCCCTCGACCTCTCATGGCTGGGTCATGACCTCTGAGCCTCTCATCAAAAATGAGGCCAGGAGGTTAAACTCAGCAAACCAGCAGGTCAACAACCTCTTTATGCAGCCTTGACCCCCTCCTGATGCATCTCAGCAGTTTGGAAATGAACCAAGGAGCTTTTAAAATTCATTTGTAATTGGAGCTAAAAAATGCTGGAACACCTTTGTTTTCACTAAGCAATAAGCTTGAAGTGTTTTGTGCTTCTTTTGCTTCATGTGATAACTGTCCACGGGGGTGGAAAGTAAATAAGTACGTTTACTAAAGCACTCTACTTGAGTGTTTCAATTTTAAGGTTTTCTGTACCTCCACTCTACTGTAATTCAGAGAGAAACTTTTTTACAGAAATACATTCTTTTAGTGTTGTAACTGCTTGCTTATTAGATTAACACTTTACATTTAAAAAAATAAGCTTATAAATTATAATATATATTTAAAGTGGTTTCCAACCATAACTGGCTATTTACGTATTAAAAAAAACAGGGTGTCTTTTCACATTTCAGAAGTTGTTGGCAGAAAGAATTCCCCTTCTTCTCAAACAGTTTTCTTTAAGTAAACGGCCCAACGAGGAAAAAAATCTATGATTTCACAGTAAGTTAACAAACTAAAGTCACAGAAGGTCTTTCTTTTTTTCTGCCCCATTAACCAGCTCACAAGCCCTCAGATTTATCTCTTGACCCTTTGCGGACGCCCGACCTTGATGTTAAAAAACAGTACTAAACTACCTTTAACATATAAAGACAAAGAAGTAGCTTCAACTGAACCAGCTGCAACAGTAAAATGCTGCTAAAACACTGATGATAAGTACTGACAAACAAATAATGTCATATATTATAATTTATCAGACTTAAGGGACATTTTTAATGCAGAATAAATACTTTTAATCTTAGTTCTTTTGTTGTTCATACATTTACTTAAACTGAATATAAAAGGCAGGACTTTAATTCGTAATGGAGTATCTTTTACACAGTATTAACACTTAAACTTAAGTGAAGGATCTGACTACTTTTTCCACCACTAACTTTCCATTTCAGCCAGAACCAATGGAATTAGATCAGGAGGGTGTGACTCCATAAAAACTAACTAGCGGGACGTCACAGGTGTCTTTATGAGAAATCCCAGAGGCCTACGAGGACACCGAACAACAATCGAGGGGCTCAAAGGTCAAATGACTTGTGGATTTAAAGGCCATCAAAGAGGGTCGCCTCCTCCACACACACACTCACACACACACACACACTCAGACAGTCAATTGTGTGTAGCGAGGTGGTGAATTGGGGAGGAAGTGACCATTGTCCGTCTGCCCTGAGGTCAGATCTCTTCATGTCCCACTCAATTTCTGACCTTTAACAGGCCAAGGACGCTAATTTATCAAGTGTTTTTAAGATGTTTGTTTTCATATTAACTTCCCTTGATGTAGACAGCATGTACTGCATGTTATATCGATTAACAATCGAAGGGCAGGAGTTTGTTGACTGCAACTGGAATCTAATCAGTGTTAAAGATTTACAATAAGATTAAAAAAAAAAAAAACCTCTCAGTGAGTTTTTACAGATAATTTACAGTAACATTACCTGACTTTAAATAAAGAATTCACAGATTTCTGGCAGTCACCATCCTTTCTAGAGAGGCATATTCACATAGGTTTTAAGAATTATATTTGTTTTTTACGCTTGATGTTTGTGTTTATTTCAAAAAGTTAAAGTTAAAAGTTTCTTGTTGGAAATTTTTAGTTTGTAATAACTAATTAATAAATATTCAGAAATATCCCTTAGCTGTTACTTGGAAAGCTGCCTGTTAACCTACCTGTGATCTTTGCAGTTTGCAGAAGTGGAGACACTTAATTTTTTGAAAAGTTCACGTACAGCCGATCTGCACCCTCAGTCCTGACTGGATTTGCCCTTGAAGTTTGACAATTCAGTGAAACATGGACATGAATTTGCATTTATTTTAGCACCTAATAACAATCCTAAACTACTGTTTAATTTGCTGAATTACAATTTCTGTACGTGAGCTTGCTAATATAAGGTCTAACATGGTAGTTTCAGTGCAGAGCTGCAGCTTGGTACCACTAAAAAAAGCGAAGATTATGACTTTGGAGTTGTCTTACTCTGCACATTAACCTTTACTTTTATTGTTTCCATCTGTATTTAAAATACTTTTTTGTTCAGAACTGAAACAGTCGATGGATTGAATCGTATTATTATTTAAGAGAAGTTGAAGTAAAATTTTTCTCACCAAAACACCAAACATTCCCATGCAGCTGTTTCAGCTTCTCGCTTTCTGAGTTGCTATTTTTCTTTTCCTTTTGCAACATTAGTTTGAATACCTTTTGGTTTTTGAGTGTTGGTCAGATAAAACAATCAATTTAAAGACAGTAACCTGGGTTTTATGAAACTGTGAAATTTTACAGATTAATGTTTCAGTGAGAAAATAATCTTAGTACAAGTAGTTGCAGCTACAGTTTTGTTTAAATGTCAGAAATGTGAATCCTCTCAGTACACTTGTCCCTTTATTCAAAAAACAATTAAATTTAAATTTGACCTTTACGATTTATATTTGGAGGTAAAAGAAGAAGCACATTTGACGGTTTGTAACCACACCTGAACTTTCATTTTCATTGAGGAATCTGTAGCCGCCACAAATGAATTTCCCAGGTTTCAGACAGTTTCATGTCCGTTTATTTCTCTGTGACTTTCCCAGCATATAACAGGTAGATTTAAATAGTAACAAGGGGGAGTTTGACAAAACATAGACGCAGTTCAAGTCAGACAGGATTAATTTTGTCTTCATCACCTCACCATGCAGACGAGGGGGTTTGCCGTTGAACTTGAACCCAGTTTCCTCACACGGCCTGATTTCACGGTGGCAGCCTCGAGCCCTCCAGCACCTCCCCCGTCCTCTCTCCCCCCCCGTCAGCCTCAGCACCGTGCCCGTCTTTGTGAAGCTGTCTTCCTTGACTTTCCGCATCCCCCGTCTGGCCCTCTGCAACCTCTCTTCCATCTCTGCACCCCTCCCCTTCCCTCCCTGCACAGCCATTCTTCACTTCTGGGTTGGGGGGCTCCAGGAGACGGCCCAGGGGGACTCGCAATACAGAATGCTAATCAGGCCCTCGGTGGCACTTCCCACGATTTTCCTCCCAGACATGAGCTTTTGTTTTGTTATTGATTCCATTATAATCAGACGGTCCTCGTAACTTTCCTGCTGTCTGGAGGCCGCTCTGCAGCAGAGGGCCTACCTGTCATATGGCCCCTCACTCATTCTTACAGGATTTATGTTTTACCTTCACTAAAACAATACAAATTCTCATGTTTACAAGATCTGCAGTGGTACTTAGGCTTGCATTAATACTGGGATTTGACCTCTTTTGGTACTCTGCCATTCAAAAAAGGTTTGGATACCCTGAGAGTTTAAGGAATCGGATTTTAAATTTACTGCAAAAACAAACAAACTGAGAAATGCAATTTTACCTCGTTGGAGATAGACCAAAGATAGACATGGTCTTGATCAGCCTGCTTTTGTCTCCTGTAACAGCCAGTATAGTATAATGTGCACAGATAATATGTTGTTCACTTTCTACACGACGCAGTAGGTCAATGGAGTTCGCAGATACCAAAAAACAAAAAAAGCATCAGTTAGTGGAAACTGACAATCAACAAGGTCCATATACAGTGAAAGCAATTACAGATCTTTAGAAATTAATTATTAAGAGCAGTTTTGAAGTTGCGTAGGAACATATGTTTTGATTTTTAGTTATGTAATGGATTACTCCAGATACTTGTCTTTCCTGAGTTATTTAATCATTTACATATATTTTTTTCTGTGAATATCTCCCTTAGACTGTTTCGCCTTCATTAAGCAATGCAGTAATAATTAATAGAGCATGTTTCAATCATACAGGTAGAATCAGGGCTCTTCACAGAGATTTACAAAACAATACAAAGTTAAAAACAGCACAATTTAAAAGAACAGAACAACATGAATCAGTCTACTCAGAACCAATTAGAATTAAAGAGCGAAAATGCATAAATAATGATAATACAGTGCTAAAAAGATCTGTGATGCAATGGTTGGACCATTCCTGAGACCATCATGCAGTTGTTCAGGCATTGTGCTGCATACAGACTAAAAACTGCTGTTCTGCCTAAAAGCCGTTTAGATTTTGCACCAGCGATCCACTCCATAAGTGATCTAAGACGTCCCACAGGGTTATGTTGTCCAAACATAACAGTTTTTGTTTATAGGAGAAAGTAAAAGTAACAACAGAGCCTTGTTCTGTGTGATGAACACTTAGTATTTTTTTTCAATCTGTAGTCCTATTTACTAACTATCTAAGAAGAAGTTCAATAACAGTATTTATATTGCATTTATAATGAATTTTACATACAAATGTCACTTCCAAGGCTTCCTTTTTTGTTGCTTTTTAAAATGTTCACATGAAGTGTAGTTGTCAGCCGAGTGAAATGAGCATGTAGCTCTAACATTGCAAAAGGGTGAGGTCTTCTTCTTACGAAGTGTGTTGCTGTAGTCAGTAAAAACCCTTCTGTCAGCAGCTGACACGTCCTTGGAGTCTGTAAAAGTTCTGACTCAAAGTCTAAAGTGCGTATAGTCACTTCAAAATGATTCAGATGGGTTGAGAAAGAACAAACTAGGTCATCTGGTCATTTGTGGGCCCGGACAGCCTCCCCTATCAGCATTTGTAAAACAGATGAAGAAAAGGACAAAACAACTATCAAAATACTCAACATTCAAACTTCCTCTTCCCCTTCTAAAACAGTTTATACTGACTTTGATCACATATAATTTCCGTCCTGTTAGGAAGGTTGTGCATCACATTGTTTAATGCTTAAATGACGACTGCTCACTGTAAACGATTTATGTTTGATGAATTACGCTTTATAAGCTCAGAAACTTTTTCCTCAACAAGACTTTCGGCCCCAGAGTGTTTGCAAGCTGAACGAGGAGCTCGTCACTCCAGATGTTTCCTGCTGCTGCATGCAGCAGCTGGATCCACTGTCCTGAGCCTCCTCGTGAGCAGCTGTGCCACGCCATCCCAGACGCAACATACCGTCCAGATGTGACTCTGATTTTCCTCTGAAAGTGTACAGTGTGTGTAAACATTGATCAGTGGTTATGTTCATGAGGATGTTGTGGAGTTTTCCACATCAAGATGTTTCCAGTGAGGGTTTTATGTAATATCTTGGTCAGATATGTATATATGTACAGATATTTTCTTTTTATAGTACTGTACAACTTCTGCTTGGTCCTAAATTTTACCCCATTGAAACAAGTTCAAATTCCGGTAAGTGACCAACATTTTAGAGCACTGTTTATTCCAAATGCATCTGATGAGAGTTGACAGTAAAGTCACAGGCTCTGTTCTCAAACCAGCTGGAAACAGATGGGCAGGTTGTCTCTTTGATGATGACTCGTGTGCCATTGAGCAACACAGAGACTGAGAGCTATCTATCGTTCATGGTATGTGTGGCTGACGGTGACAGTAATGAGCTGTGCTGTACCATGCGGTAAAAGCATCACTTGTCTGCTCAGCTTTTTTTAAATACAAAGTAAGAATCTGGGTTTGTTTTTATTTTTTTATTTTTATTTATGTGAAAATTTATATGAGTTGATAAAAACACAGATCATGTTGATCATGTACCTTGCTTATTAGTAAGTGATGTAAGTTAGACTAAATGTGCCATTATACACATCCATACTGTCTTGTTTTAAAATTGCTTCACATGTGTTTGCATACCGTAGGAATTATTTTTCAAATAATTAAACTCATCACATACACGCACTTGTTAAGGCAATTGTTCCTAATAGCATATTGACAACTGGCTAATATTTGACAAAAACCTGTCTGTTAGAATCCAAAACAACTCACAATTTATGCTTATTATGCTCAAAAACATGTTAGAATTTCATGTAAATGACATTTAATGAACTTAAATTCCAAAAAAAGTGTCAAATTTATGATTATCAGTTGAATTTTTTTAAGGGGTGTAACAAAGAAATTGGCGATTTATGCTGTGAAATACTCAATTCAAGTTTCTTAGACTACAAGAGGACACAGTCAATTCACACATACACAGTTATTGTCTCATGTAAACTTCGATGCTTTTATTGATTCAATTCACTGCAGTAGAAACAGTTGCATAGTACAAATAATAGGCACATTAACAACAACTCATGTGCAAATCATGCTCTTAAGACTCCTGAAATAGTAGTTCATAGTGCATTATGATGATAATCAATCCCACAATTTCCTCTTAATAATATTCCAACTACAAAAACTTTCCACATTAAAACAAAACAAAACTCAGTGCATTTAAGTATTCATGTGAGACTGTCAGAAAAGCGGATTTGACAAATAAAACATGGGGGAAAATCCAGATTTTAGTCTCTAAATCAATGGAAAGATGATATTAATACAAACTAGCACCAAGTTCATTTTTTCTAATCAAGTCTAATGAAAATCACACTTTCACAACCACAGAATAACACACTTTGCACATGTGCTCATATCAGTGCATACGATTAGTCACGCTTAACAACATTTCTTTCAAACTGTCGACACAAACTAGGCCCGTATATTTATCTGCTAATGTGCAAACTTACAGCACAATTCATGTGCAAACACTGATACAAATAGTGCAAACTTTACAAACCCTCCTACTCACTTCTTTGCATAGATAAAAAGTAAACATATTGTCATTTTGATTGCACAGAACTCATCATGCATTGATAGTACCTCTCTTGATTAGATGTAAACACAAAAAATACAAATGAATTTTAATTAAAACTAAAAAAATGCAATGAACCTATTATTTAACTTTAATGTACACAAATAATGAAAAATATAATGTGATATATGGAATTGGTGGCTGTTAAAAGACCAAAATAAAATCTAATCTAAACATAACATCAATTATTGTTTTCTTAATCTCCTGGAAGAACAAAGTTTACACATCTTTTAAATGGAAATGCACTCTTTTAAAGTTATGAGATTGTGAAATGTAAAAATGTGCTTTATATGTCGCAAAAACTGTTAAATTATTGAGAGGATTTAAATAAAATGCATAATTGATGTATAAACTTTGTCAAACATTTTTAACATTGCAACAAAAGTAATCTCAAATATTTCAAGTAATCCAGTTACACCGATTGTCAACAAATTGATTGAAACATCTAAAGATTTACATGAGAGAAATACACCTATTTAATTGTTAGTAGAAATAAATAGCATTCAAAAGATAAGAAAAAATGGAAATGAATGCACAAAAAACTACATTTAAAATTAAGGATTTAAGCTCTAAAATGAAACGAGAAAAAATGCAAAAGTAATGACTAATGAAAATTAATACTAGTAATTTAAAGAACGGCTTCATCATCTAAGCTCTAATTTTCCTGCTTCTATAAATATCTTTTCAATCTCAAATGACTGTGTGTGTGTGTGTGTGTGTGTGTGTGTGAGTGTGTGATAGAGGGAGAGGGAGTAGTGTAAGCTCTGACCTACATGAAAATCTAGTACAGATGTTTCCTGAACAGCTGTGCCGAGCAGTTCCCAAGTAGTTCACAGTGTACAGCACACACACACACACACACACACACACACACACACACACACACAGGGAGTCCACTTTGTCGCCCTTTACTCTCTCAGCTTCAGCCTCATGAAGGCCAAATGTCAGTTTGTCCACTTGCATTAAAGTCTTTTGTCCTCTGTTTTGTTTCTGTCATTCAGATAAAGATGTTCTGTTGTTGCAGCAGAAAGCGGCGACTTCAGCATCCATTACCAGTTTAATACCTCACAGTTTTAAATCTGTCCACTGTCACACTGTTGAAGTCGACCGCCTCCATAGAATCCATGTATTCCCTCCAGTAAATCAGCAGTCTAACAGCGTAGTCTTGTGTGAAACGAACATTATTGAACCCAAAGTCAGAGTCCAAAGAGGCAAGAGGCAAAATTCAGGCGGTTCCAGAATGATCCAAAACCTTGAAGAAAGAGAGAGAAGAAGAGATGTTAAAACCAGATCATCTATAATCTATGAAATGAAGGGCAATCTAATTTATCTACAATCTTGTAAACATTTAGAAAAACTAAAATATGCACAATACAAAGACATAGTTTTTGGATTCATTCCTCACTAATAATATGTGTACAAATATACAAATGTGTCGAGAGATTAAAAGAGAGATTGAAGTGCTCTGTTTTTTTTAAATTTTGTTGATGAACCAGTTGGTTGAAATCTGTAAATTTCCCCAATTGCTGTGTTCAGCTCGCTGCATGCACGTTGCAGGACTGCAGACAACTGAGAGATACGGATCCCAGGAGGCAGCGCTGCTTAAATAATGCTCAGAACTACAGCATCCACACATGCAATTAATAATCAAACACATGACACACATACAGTATGCAGTATTACTCTGGAACAATCAGCCTTTTTGGACAAACAAAGCTCCCTAATTCTTTAACATACTTAGAAGCTCCTGAAGGTGTTAAAGTGCTGGACTTTGAGTATCCGATCATGTGCACAGACTCAAACGTTTGTGGGACTCTGAGTTCAACCATAAAGCTTAATTCATCACAAAGCACAGTGTTACTGTTCACTGTGTCACCTTCTGAGTTGCCCCTGCTGCTCTTTTTAACGCTTTACTGTAAACTCCACTGTAAACTCCCATTCCCTGCCCATAGATGGCACACTGATGTCAGAGGAAACATGAATACACGAAAAAACAAACCAGACAGATGAGGTAAAATATGGCCACCAAACCCCCCCACCAAAAAAAAAAACAAAACTCCAAAACAACCATGTCTACATTTGCCAGTCTAGACACAAGCTGCTCTCCCAATCACCAACATCACGCATCCTTCTCCTCCTCCTCTCCTCTCCTCTCCTCCCCCCTCCTTCTCCTCCTCACCCACACTATCTTTGTCTGAACCACCAAAGTGTTTTTTCCCACGCTTTATTTTTCTCTGTAATGTTTGCAGCCAGGCAGTAGGAGGAGGAGGTGGTGGTTGTAGGGCGATAGAGGGGTGGAGGGGGGGAAAAAGGGAAAAGAGGGGATGGTGGGGGTTGGAACTGATGGGGTCGCCATGGCAACGCCACATTGGCATGCCCTTGATTGGACTATGCGGTGGCTAATTATTCAGCGCATATGCTTAAAAAAAACAATAAAGTAGGACGTATTGAAATGCAGAGCCAAGCATCGCGCGGTGTGTGATTAACATACGAGCACAGCGCCGCTTTTGTAGAAAAGACGCCTCAGTTCGCTCCATGTCGAACTTAAACGCGATGCTAATTTAAAACGTCGCTTTTATATTGAAATTTGATGAGTGTGTTAACGAAGAAAATGTCTTTAAAAATTTCCACTTTCCTTTTTCCAAAATTTTTTCTATACATTTATAATTTTGGTTTGTGGAATATTAACTTTTAATCCAAACTTAAAATTTTTATTTCAAAAGAACGGGTAAATTATTTGCAAGGGAAGTTCAGATAAATTTAAATATGCCTATTTGCATGTTAGCATGTACCCAAACTTTACATTGAGGCTGTGAAAACAAAAAAAACATGAGCAGCATGCTAATGACAGGCCTCTGAGCACTGGCATGACGGACAAATTGTGTGTGTGTGTGTATGTATCAGAGGCAGTAGGGATGGAGGGTCTGCTGTGTGAAAGAAACCAGTGGGGTAGGGGTTTGTGTATGTGTGTGCGAGGAGGGGGGGGTTGCCTTAACAATGGCCAGCATTGTTTACCAATCTCCCTCGTCCATTAATCAGGACGATCCGGGTCTAATTGGAGTTTTGGTTAAGCTGGTCTCCAGACCCCAGTTCCCTCCACTGGCCTAAATAATGGCGTTACGCCACAAGTGCCGCCACACATTGGGGAGGACAATGCCCCGCTTGTCTGAGGGCCCAGGATAGGATCCCCACCCTCTCCTCTTCCCCTTCTTTCTTAGTGGCCCCTGCGCCCCCCAAAATAAACCTCACACAGAAACACAAAGAAGGCCTCTCACTATTGAGATCTCACTGTCGCAGGCTCCCTCTCCTTGTCTGTCTGCCCCCCCTTTCCTCCTTCCCACCCTCCGTCTTCTGTCCAGTCTTTCTCAGTCCTTTCACTCACTACACTTCTTCCTCCCTGGAAGTAAAGGTGGGTCAGTTTGAAACAAGGCAATACTTAATCCTGGCGTAAAGGTTGGTTAAATAGCTACTGTCATAGAGAAACCCAAAGTAGAGGAGTGTGATAAAATCATGCATATAGAGCTAAAAGTAAAGTTGGCATGGAGAGAAGGCAAACAGAATAAAAAAAGTAACTATGTCTTAATTAATTTTGTTTTATCCAGTTTAATCCAAAATTTTACATGAACTTCCGATTCAAATATCAGTGGACGTCGATGATAAATAATGCAACATTTACTTTTGTTTTGTTCTCTCACAAAACAGGTTTTAATGCTCCTCCAAAACATATTTATCAGTTTATAAATTAAGATATTCATGTGATCTCTTTGTCTGTGAACCCCTGTCAATACCAATTGATTAACATCATGATAACATGATCAAAAAACCAGAGAGAGGTCTTAAACACTGACCTATGGAGGACTCGAGGGTCACACTCTGCAGCAACAAATAAAAAAATAATGTAATCATCTTTTAGATCATTAAAATATTTTTTCCTGTAAAATCCTAATTTTAAATAGTCTATCATTTCAGATATCAGTGTTGGTTCTTGACGCTTTGTCAAATGATCCGTAGGCAGCAAATATTCTTCTGCATGCCAAGTAGGAGGTGTTTTACATGTGAGAAAACCAAGTGTGATAACAAGCAGATATTTATGAAAACGACTGTGTTGCTAATAATTGCTCGTTGTGGGTGTCAGGGAGTATGTAGGTGTTTTTTTCTTTCACATCATCACACAAAGCCGTCTGTACATTCCTGCATGAATGCTCCTCGTGCACATGAAGTAATGCCAATAGAGCAACTCTGTAATCAAAAACCATTGGTGTAATTTAATTAATATTCCGGAAACC
>JAUZTA010000010.1:7576331-7588082 GCA_034780835.1 Ctenochaetus striatus | reverse complement strand
AAAACAATGCTAATTTGCTGTGTTTTTCACATATTGTAAAGTGGAAAATATGACAATAATAGTCATAAATCTGGAGTGTTAGTGAAGATGATTTATCACATGGTGTTAAAAATGCCTCAGTGAAATGAGATGAAAAACAAGCATGACTAAAGATTCACAGGGGATACTGCTGTGAAAACACATTTTCCAAGCTATTAAGTGTTTTTTATATGACTGAAATGTGAATGAGTTCTTATAGGGATTCAAAACAAAGCATTAAAGTCGACTACCCAGTGAACTAAAGACAACAACAGTATAGATCCTCAGAAGCTGGAGATAAAGTAGCACTGAGGGGGATAATTTACACAGATAGTCCTGTAAAGAGAATATTACAGCAGAAGGCAAATAGAAAATCCCTTGAAAATTTAATACGTGCATTGATTTTACAGAAGGGGAAATACTCAGTTGTAATATAAATGTATATAAATGTATCCAGTTGATTTTAAAGGCCAGCCTTGAATGATTTCAACTGCACAAGAAAGCAATGTGTACACTCATAATCCTTAAACATGCATACTTTTTAGACACTTAAAAAATATTTGTTTTCAAAATACTGAAACTGATGTTTTTTTTAATTTATTGAAATACTTTTCTATATTCATCCTTATAATTAAATGCATAGGGCTAGTGAAGAATATAAAAAACAGTAAATATATCTTGAACACAGCATAGTAGTTCAGACACAACACCAACTGTAAATAAATTGATTTGATGAATTGCTAAGAAAGACTTATATGTAATGATCAAAAGATTTTTTTAGCTACATGTGAAGAAAATTGATTGAGTGAATCCATAAATATGTATCAGTGTGGATCATATCATTTTAATATATATTCTAACCACAGTTTTGGAAACCTGTCATATTTATTATATGTTTTTTAAGCTATTAGAAGATAATTGGTCAAGATGTTTTAGTTTGTAGCCTAAAATTATTTATATTTGACTTGATATGGAATGAAAGACAGAACAACAAGATTTAGATCCCTTTAGCCAAAGATTTCATTGTGTGTGTGTGTGTGTGAGGGTGTGAGAGGGTGTGTGTGTGTGTGTGTACCATTAACACGTTTTTATTTTTTAAATTACAGCATTTAGTGAGAGAGTGGGGTGACGTCACAGACGCCTGCGCTGTCTAATTAACGCGCGCGCCATTACGGTGGGGATGTTGCTTCTTGCAGCATCGTGAAAAATAGGCCACTGCATCCATCCAGAGGAGGAATGAGAACAATTAAAGCTGTTTGCAAAACGGCGGAGAAATGCAGATTAAATATGAGATATACATATTATGGCGTGTTTTACATTTTATTTTTTATCTTACAACTGCTTTGTGATCGGTCTTTTAATCAGAGAAGAGGGAAGAGATGCTGAACTGTACGCAGGATTTGGATTTTTGCCAAACAAAAATTGTCCATCAGCCTTGATCGCTTCGCTGTTTTACACGTTAACAGGCCGTGACACACACCTTTCAGCACGTGCTCGAGACATTAGGACACATTCACACCTACAACCAGTCTTGTTACTCTGTTCAATTTAAGCTAATAAGCCTTTCAGATTCTTTTTTTTGTTTGTTTTGTTTTATTATTGTGATTAATATTTTTTTCTTTTTGTTGTTGCCTTTGCAAGGGTGAATAAAGTTTTATTGAATTTATTTAATTCTACAGAACTTAGTCCCAATCAAACCGCATGAGTGTCACTGTGTGCTTTTTCATTTTAAGGGGCTAAATTAAGGCTTATTTTTTTAGGACTGAATGAAATTTGAGAAAGATGTCCGCAGCTGTTACAATGGACAAATAATTGTCACGTAATAATAGCTTGATGATATCAGCCATGTGTATTTTGCTGTCCCTCTACATGTAAGAAATGATAAAGATGATAATTATGATCGCAACATTTTTTTCATTTTTTAGCTCTTTCCTCCCACTGTTCACTGTTAATTATTCTGACGATAAGATTAATCTAATTAGATGACTTGTTCTGGATACTTTCATACTGCATTTGGATGCAGGCGACGCAATGAAACCAGTGACACAATTAAGATTTGTTATTGAAACATACGCTATAAAAGGCTCACATAAAAAATAAAGGCAGAAAATAGACGATAATGTGAATTGACTATAAGTAGGCCCGTAGCTCATACCATCGTCTTTGTATGGAAATTACACTGAAGTTTTCGTTTAAGGTAACTTGGCAGCAATACAGTGAAAAATGTTCTACTTTAATAGATTGTCAGGACCATAAAGGCTGCTGTAAATGCTGCAAAATGTGAGCGGAACAGTCGCGTCCACAACAAGGATCCAGAAAGGATTTTAACATGATTTCCAGGAGTAATCAATTAGTTCCACACAGCGTGCTGCTGCTGCTGCTGCTGCGTGCTTGCTTGATTTTCTGTGTGTGTGTGTGTGTGTGTGAGAGAGAGAGAGAGAGAGTAGAGGTAGGAGAGTGAGAAAGAAAGATGTTGCATGGATTCTCCTAATTTTCTTGCATTAACATCTGTAAGCCTGTTAAAGTCCCATGCACAGTCACGTGTCGACAGTAATCCATGAATTTGTGATGGAGCAAAGGTGGAAGCAATCATATTCACCTGGAAGTTGGAGGAAGTCCTCGTCTCCATTTGTTGTAAGTTGTAGTTTCTGCAAGAAAAAGGGAAAGTATTACTTGAGAATTGAACATTAAATGTCCCAAAAAGACGCGTTTAAAATAACTAAACTGAATTACACACGGACCTCCCATCTCCCTGCCTCGCTCTCTCTCTCTTCACCTTTCTCGCTCTCTCTCTCAGGAATATCCCTGGAAATACCCTACGTGGGAAATCTGCCTACTAGGTCACTGAAAGTCCCAAACGAGTCCAGCTTGTGTTGGTCGGTAGCAGCTTTGCACCTGCAGCTTCCCTGACTCTGCACCAGAGTGACGCTCCAGAGATGCTGCTGCAGACTCACAGTGGCCACTTTCACATTAAAGCTCGTTAGTAACTCGTGTCTTAATATGTCTTCTAACTTGTGATCCATTTTCCATCTCTTATTTGTGTCTTCGTGGACACTTTGGAGCGAGATCGGGGTATTTTTTTAAACCCAAATCCCTCTTTTCGATCTAAGTGCTAGTCATGTTTACAGCGCATGATAGATTCATGTCTTCATTTTGGGGACTAATCTCGCCTTTGCGTAATCGGGCCTGTACCCCATACTAGTGACTTAGGGCCTCAGAGATGTAAGAAAAATTAATAAGAAATTCCTTGCATGAGTAAAATCTGTGCAATTTTGCAAAAATAATCTGTCTACGAGTTAATTTTATTTGAGGAAAAGTCCAAAAATATTAGAAAATTAAGCAGGAAAACTTCTTGGGGGCTTTCTCGTCGTCAGCTGCATCTTGGCGCAGCAATTCCGAATGCAGTCACTTTAAATACATACTGAATAATACGGAAAATGTGAGGCACTAATTATTACAGACATAAAATTCGCATGAGAGGGAGGTCTGACTCCCCACTCACACAGATTAAACAGGCCTTATGTAAGAGCTCTATGCTGGTACATACTGTATAATCCCAGGCTGCAGGACGCCGTGTTGGAGCCGCTCACTGCTGGGTTCATGTACACTAATCACCTTTGCTTTTTTACATGCTTTCTCCCCTCTGCATAACCCTTTCAGCGCATAATCTGTTGACAGGAAACGGGCCAAATACAACACACCACAACCACAACACTGTGCTGTTGTAGGTTGTACCGCCCGAAGCCACTGTGACACCACAGACAGGCCTCTGGCGTTACAGACCAGCTGCAACACTGTAGTTGCACTTCGATATAAATCTCTCCAGCTTATGAACTAAACCGGGGGGAAATTTTGCAACCTGAACTTATGTAATACAAGAGACGATAACAACACAACATATGGCTAATCCAGGGTCAGCACCGCCGAAAAGATTCAAATTTAAAGTCAGCATCCCTTAGTGAGCGTCAGAAAACACTGAACCTTTGTTTCCAAAGCACAAGTCAAAGTAAAAATATCATTAGCGTGGTCTTTTCTGTGTGTCATCTCTTTTTTAAAATGTAGGTTAAACGGACAGGAGGATTGGAAAGAGCTGGGAATGCAGTTTCTTATTGTTTGGTAAAATATCAACATTACTATTAACAATAAAAATGACTTAAAACAGGAAATCATCTGTGACCACAGACAGAAGAGAGGCCACTGAACTGAATGATAAAACAGTTGACATGTAACCATAAAAGTACGGAGTGAGACTCTGTTGGACGTGTTGTATCTAATGCCAAACAAAAGTGGTTGCAGCCACAAGTGAAACTACACGTCTGTGCTGCTGCTGCTGCTGCCATCAGATGATGTTCAGCCTTTATCTCAGATGCTGCTGCGCACCGTCCACACAGACCTTCAGCTGGTCTGAGAGCAGAACGAGCCTCACTGGAGGAAAATGTGCAATTGATTTAGACTTTATTCGGCCTGTGGATCATCACTTCCCAGCTGGGTTGAACACTACTAATACAATGTGTTGTAGCCTAAACGCGCCTAAGCTCGCCATAGAAACCCTTTGCTGCGCCGCTCCTGCAGATTTCTGTTAAAACTCAGACCCACATGCACCAAAATCCCCCATAATACAAAACACGGTTCTTACTGTTTCCTCCTCAGATCCAGCAGGGCGGGTTGCACTGTGCTTGGATGAGCTCCTGGTAAGCAGTGGTCCCTCCGGACGTGTGGCATGCTGGGAGCCAAGTGAGCGCGTTCATGAGCGGCGTATTGAGCTTTGTGGCGACGGCGCATCGTGACGTCCCTCCGGCCCCGACCATTTTTTAAAATCTAATGGGTCCTCTTGTTTTTTTCAGCACATATTGTCGCACGGCAGTCCTCCACATCCACAGCCCCCGTCCTCCCCTCACCAAGCAGGAGAGTTGGGGCTGTCCGCCTGGACGGCTACATCTCCACCACCGTTGTCTCCAAATGGTTCAACATCTCATTTGTCCTAAATCATATACGCCGTCCAAGGCCCACCCCCTCGTGAGTCAGTGAGGTAACACGTTCCCACCCTCCGAGATTTTTGATATTATGCAAGACGGCCGATGTAATTATAATAAGGACCTATGGCAGCGCCTCTCACGCCCCCCAACAGGCGCATGCAGAAGTGCATGGTGGCACCATCATTCATTCATCCTCCAAACATCACTCTAAAGTCTGATAGAGGCTCTCAGTCACTGTGTGTTTCATCTACATATGACTTTATGATGTTATCATAATACACACAGTCCAACTGAATATGAGTTTAAATGCCAGAAAGGAGATAATATATCAATTATACCACTATATTTATGCTCATGGGGACGCACCACATTTCTGAGTCTAGTGAGCTCGTTTGAAAGTGCTCATACCTTATTTTACCTCGATTTCATGAAAATCGTGGACTCACTTCGGGCTACTTGCACAACATTATACCTTATACTACCATAAACCTGCTACTACAGCCTACTACACCTTTAAATTACTACCACTAAACATTTACTGTGGGCCAAAATAGGCATTTGTACGTAAATGTACTGCAGTCTTTACCATTACAGCTGCAAAGGTATGTTGATTTTAAGACAGTTAAATATAAAAAGTCATGGATTTGTATTTTTCTTCTCGCCCATAATTAAAATATCTCAAAGTTGTTGTTGTCTGCAGCTGAAACTTGTAGAGACAGACTGGAGAGGCGCTCCGGCTTGGCTAATTATCATGATAATCACACCAGAAATCTTCTTTTGAGTCAATGAAAGACGAACTCTCTCAAACATTATTGTCTGTAGCCTGTGTTTGTGCGTAGCCTAGACTGCTCATCATTAGCATTAAACAAAGTTAACTCAGTCACGTTGATCCGTCTAGACCACGTCAGGGTGCGGAAAAACTTTCACACACAGGCCGCACTGTTGCGTCTCCTTTGTCCGCGTACTGCAAACATGCATGAGGCCTAAATGCCCCTCAGTTACGCTTTAAATAGTAGCCTTTATACATGAAGCGCTTTAAAGTTGTAACAGGCTTTATAAACGGTTAATAAATCATTACGGGTGAGTTTTAAGACACTGATGAGGACAAATGTTGGGTTGCCAGGTTGTAAAAAATTCCATTGACTGATTGAACCATGTGACCTCTTTCCTGACAGCGAAGGTCTGCAGAGCTTCTGGACTAAAACACATTTATTAGAAAGTTATTAAAAATTACCAAAATTTCTGATAGCATTGATACATTATTAGGGATTTCACAACCTGGCAACCCAAAATGTGATGATAATAAAGGCATAAAACCAATAAGGGATCAGTAAATTATTTTTTAAACATTAAAAATCCTGTTAGTCAACAATCATCTCTGGGTTGGTTATTGGTGGTAAAGTGCAACTATTATGTTTCACAATAAAAAATGTTTCTCCTTTTACACTTTTTATAGCTAGAAGTTCCCTCCTAATGTATCCTGACACAAGTTAACTACATCCAAGATAATTTAAAACACATCTTAGTCCTGTTTGACAGAGTTTCTCGTCTCCTCGGCCTAACGGATACAAACTTTGCCTTCAATGTAGCCATTTTTGTCTCTACCTATTCTGATCCAGACATGTTTGCTGAGCTGTAATGAGGTAGCCCACAACTCAAGTTCATTATTAAGACAGACCCTCCACCGGGAAGCTCACAGAGGCGCGCGCCGGACTACACCTGCGTGCGCCTCGTTATCAGGTATCCGCTGCAGCAGCTGATGCGCCAGAGTAATGTCCAGAAACCTGCAGGTCAATTCAAGTTCGGGATAACTGACAGTGTAAAAAGTGACCTTTATGCAAGTATATGTAGCTACTTCTCAACACAGAAGTTCGCCTAGTAGACTCATAGGCCAGTGCTGTCAAACAGTAACTTTAACTCTGATGTTATTTTAACTTGTTTGCTTTAATTTAACAGCCCAAATATGCCTCGTTAGTCCTAGAGGATTTTTTTATTTAAAAAAAACCTTCAGCCCATGTTTGGATTAGGCTTTGATACACTCCCCAACACTGAACAAAATCTCAAAAAGGGCGACAGAAGAGGGATCCATCAACATTACACAGGAGACAGAAATATCAGTAATTATATTATAGAGAAACAAAGATGGCTGCAGTACAAAGCATCCACCCAGAGTGAGTGGCACATTAGCTTGAAGGCAAGAACTGCAATACAGAAGAGCTAAATACAACACTGAGGACTTGATATAATCTATAATGTTATTAATGGACCAGGCCTGTAGCTGAGTTATAGGAAATAGGGGGGGAAACATTAACTCCACGTGCTTCTTAATTAAAAGTATACAAGTTTTCTCCAAAAAAAAGTTGAATTGTCTATGAAAACTTTCCATAGACCTAAGCTGAAAAAAACATAATTTGAGCTTCACATTAGATTATTATGCTTGATGTTTTACCACAAGTGTAAGAAGCATTTTCTTTTTCATCATTATTTTATATTAGGGAGTGGTGTTGTCCATAACAACATCATATTTTATTTGTAAGCCGAATGTTTAATAGTAAATCCTACATTATTTGTCCACTGAACCAGACCTGAAAAGTAAAGCAGGTCCTACAAGAAGGCTGCGTGAAACTTGTATTTATATATTTTAGTCCACTACTTTAGGCTTGTAATTGTATACTCCTGATTATTTATCCTAAGATAGAAATAAAGACTAGGAGCTGGTTTGTGCCATCGTCCATTTATTTGGCTTCTTTGTGATATTTAGACGTAAATTGCTTGATAAAATGGTCCATATGCCATGGAAACGACAGCAGACTCCAGGTTGTGTCGCCATAAAACAGTTTCTGAGAAAAGTGAATTTTTTTTTAACTGAATCGAGTTCGTGCGAAGTCATAACAAAGTGGGCAAAAAAAAAATAACAGCCTGTTGCCCTGTTGGTTATTGTAACGCGTTACACGGGCCGTGAGAAGCAGACAGTCTTTTGGCTGGTGGGTCACAGTCTGTCTCGGACCCTCCGACAGCAGTAAAGCACCCTCAGCATCCCTCCATTGTTTTACCGCTGCCAGCCCAGACACCATGCAGGCTTCACTGAACAGAGAGGCGGACATCGCACATGGCGACAAAACCAGCCAGTGTGGTTTTTTTACGCACGTTCACGAACAGCATCCCGGTAAACCTGATATGTGCAAAAATAACCCATCACCTGAAATTACTGTAAATATGTGTTGTAATACTTTTACCCGGCCACAAGGATTCAGTATGTGTTTGTGCCCGTGCATGCAGGCACCCTGGCACCCTTTCACCCCCACGTCGCGCCAATATTCAAATTGGGAACCTCTGATTTGAATAGGAGCTTAATGAGACATGGTGCTGTATATTAAATGATAGTGGGGGTCCTTAGTGGAATTAAAGGCAAAGATATTTCAGAAATGTTGCAATACATTTTAGAAATTACAGTTTTGCTCATTATTATATTTTTATAGGTAGGACAGACTATTTAACAAACAAAACTCCAAAATCAGACAATTGGAGAATATAGAATTTTATGTTTAAACACGAAAATTTATTCAGGAATTGGTGTCAAGAACTGGTTTATCATCTGACAGCCAGAACTCTTCCCATCTCTAAAGTAGAAAGCTCCTCAGAGGATTGCATGAAGTCAACTGGTTCAGGCGGAGGACCACCAGCAAGCTCTCCGTCACTTTCTGGGGTCAGAGGACTCATTGTGTGGAATGTGTTGGAGAGAATTTACATAATGTAAACAGTCATGTGAACTCAAATCACAGTCTTTGCGATCGTGGGAAATAGGAGAACTGGTGCAAGAATTTGTGATTTAATCAGGGGGGTAAAACCTTCCAAAAACAGGAACACAGAGGTTGCAGACTTTTACTCATTTGAAAGCTTTTACACTAAAATTATAGGAAAAAAAACAACTTTAAATCTCAGTGAACTTGAGATTCTATCATGCAGCCACTAGTTTAATGGTTTTCTCACTGATTTCCTGATTTAGGGAAGATTGATGATGTTTTTCATTGTAAGGATTGCTTGTGCAACAGGACACTGGGGGTGACTGTTCACATTTTGATGTTCCCCTCGGTCCCTTGTGTGTCTTTCCTTGTAGTTGTCAAATCAAAATGAAATTTGTTTTTCTCTGCTTGCCGTCCCACCAAAATAGCTTCAGCTAGACATCTTGAACAATCTTGAATGTGCCCCCTCGTTACTACTTATATTATGCCATGTGTAGCATGTTATTTTTTCTTTGTTTTGTGTGTTTGTTTGTTTTTTGAATAAGTTATGAACAAATCAACATACAAACAAACAAAAATATTCAGTAATCAGCTGGTCTTCTTGGGGTCTACAGGACAAAGGACATAAATTTTGTTGAACAACACGATTGAAGAAAATATCGTATTAAGTAATCCTTGATCCACCGATCAGCAGATTGAATAACTAACCTGATGTTTCCACCACAGGATATTCTTGTCTTTCAGAGGGGAATATTGCTGTATAGATTTAGTTTAACTGAATATATTTTACAGACTTAAACATGTTGTTAAAAGTGAAAGTAGAGCACAAAATTAAAAAACACTGACAAGCTGCACTAAATTTGAATGATTGAACAGACTGAGACTACAGTCAGTAACTTATAGGCCTAAAAGAGTTCACATGAATCTCCAGAGATACTGAATGAGTTACCAGAGGTGACACGTACAGAAAGCCTATGGCAATAATTTTTTTTTACATTTTGTCAACTTCTGAATTAATGAAACAGGCATTTGCATGAAAACACAATAAATGAAGTGGATTTTTATCAGTTTTAGGGGCACAAAACTATAAAATAAGGAATGATCCTTGATGTCTTATTACTTTGATTATTTTGTATTGTTACAGAAAAGTGGCTGTGAACCCTGTTTTTGCTTTTTTAATTGATCACTTAGAGCTCAGTGATATGATTAATACAAATATATTTTGTTCATCTAATATTTAACATCTGTGGTTTGCTACAGAGCTGTTTATTGTAAAAGCAATGAAGGAACATTTTCTTACTTTGTCACAACAGGTTGAATGCAGAAAAGCTTTATGTATATTACCCGTACTCTTGGAAATACAAGACAGGCAAAAATTAAATGGATTAAGATTCAACAGGCTTTTTGTTGATTAACTCTGAGCTCTATGAGTTGGGGAAATGGAACTGAAATCAAGGAGACATTTTAACTCGATTATAAGATAACAGGTGAACTTATATCCAACTTAATTGAAAGATTGTGTAGACAAATAACCTACAGACACATTTTTATTTGACTGTGCTGAACGATTTGTTCATAAAAGAGATAAAATATGTTCTGTGACAAATTTCTTTCAGTGCACATAATCTTTACTGTCTTAACTGTTTTTGCTCTTTAGCAGAGCCTAAAATGTTTATTTTCAGGATTTGATTTTTCGAACTAATTTCACCCAATAGCAAATAAACTGACCGCACTGTCCTCTTTTTACTCTCTTCTCATGAAGTTTATGCATAACCACATTTTTAACGATCGACAGTGTAAAAATCGATTCTTTAACTGCAGTTAAATATAAACAAGAGAATATAATGCTTGTTATAAGGCTTTTTGAAAATGTTTTGAATTTTATTCTTTTGAAAATCAACGTTTTTTTGAATGCACCAGACTGTTATTGTTAAATATTTTTACTTCTGCTCTCCGGACATTCATCAGGCTAAAAAGTAGGCTAATAAATTGGATTACTGCTGAAAGGCATCATTCCCTTTATCATCTCCCTATTTTCTGGCTAAAACGGGCGATTTTAGCCTATGTCACATTTTCTAAAAGGATTTGCTAAAATATTTTGTTTCATAGTAGGCTAATTTTTTATTTCCGGTTAATCCATGGTGGGTTGTTCCGCAGCTTTAACTCACATAATTCATAAAAACAAAGATGATGAAATTCTAGGACAACGTTAAAAATATGTTGAGCAGTTTTGTCTTTGAAATGAGTTTTTCATCAGGTGCTCAAGAAATCAGCGAGTATTACAAAAGCTTCGTCCATCAAAAAATATTTTTACAAGCAACATAAATAAACATTTAAACGTAGGCTATCGATCTGATTTAAGGAATCGTTTTTTCCACATTAGATTTCAAACAGCGCATGTTTTCTAAAACTTGCGGTTGCACAAATTTTGCGCTGCAGTTGACAGATTTTTCTTGCGATATAGTTTTAGATTGTTATAATTATTATTGTGATCGGGCTTAATTGACATTTAGCGCGGCTTACTGGCTACAATGGTACTGAGGATACAGGTATGTGATCGGATCTGGTTTCATGTTCAATCAAACAGGTCCGAAGGTGACCGAATCTTCTGCTGCAGTTTGTGTTGTGTTTGCAGATCAATAATAAAATCAGATCGTTTATTTCGTTTTAAATTAGTAATAAAACATGGGCTAAATATCAGCGAGATGTTTTAAACTCGTGGTTGTATCACCGAAGAGACAATGCTGCTCTTGGAGGCAGAAAACAGACTTTTTTACAGAGGCATCATTGCATGTTTCTCTGTCTTCTGCTGCCACCATGTGGACATTTAATGCATTACAGCCACACCATCGTGGATTGTTGATTATTGACTCTCTGCTGCCTCACCTGGACAAACAGTGTACTGTCAAGACTTCTGAAGACATTTGTTCCTTAATGATAGTTAACTGCCTGAACACTATTGATGGAAAATAACTAAGTATCCTACTTTTACTCAAGAACTATACTTTAGTGTA
>JAUZTA010000010.1:7525267-7537623 GCA_034780835.1 Ctenochaetus striatus | reverse complement strand
AGAACGTTAATGCACGACAGGACCGACATGTCGGCCGGTTCAAATCTGTAGCTGCTGCACAACTTTAGTATTTATTGTTAATGAAGCTTTATTGAGCTTATTCAAAGTCCCAAATATTGATCAGATATAATTGAAATACTCGTACACTCATGTAGTGAAAAAAATATCCTACAAAAGAAAGAAAAGACTATAAACAAACAAAATGTCAGTTAATACAGCTTTAAACAAAGAAAATCCTTTGATCAGAAAAACAAAGATGCATTTAAAAGTCTGATATAAATAAGAAGTTATATGATCATCATAAAGTATATATAAATGTAAAAATGCATAAAAAAATAATGCTTAAAATTTTAAAAGTTCCATAATACCCTTAAGTAGTAATTCTCAGTATTTAACTCACTTGATTCTTTGATTATAGCTGATTATACTTAATTCTTACTTTTCTGTTTCTCACATCCAAACACTGGATGACTCGTACTGAAATTTGTAAGCCTCAAAACTGGATTTTATCAGCTCAGGACAAAAAAAAGATGCAAATTGTTTAAAAATTTGTCATGGAAGATCTGTAAAATCAGATTTAAAAAAACTGTAAAGTGATTTCGTGTGGAGTAAGCTGTTTTTACAGTTTGAATTCGATCACAGGTAAGAGAGTCAGTGTGCGTAAACTTTAACCTCCTTTCACTATTGCTTTGGACTACTTTGAGACTGTTGTTGGATTTTTGCATTTTTTAATAGTGAAATTATTAAAATATTGACACCTTGCTTAGTGTCATAGATATCTTTGTTAACCACAACCGAAATAATTACAACCAACAAAAGTTGTAATCCTCGAGATTTTCATAAAATCAAAACGTGTATTAGATACTTTATATGTGGAGGCATTTTCTTCTGTGCTGCTAGTTATTTTGGTGGTGGCTAGAGCAGAACTAATGATTACTTTCAGTATTGATTGATCTGCAAGCTATTTTCATTATTGTCTAGGCTGAGAATTTCAACATTTTTTTTAAATACAATTATGAGAATATGCAACACTTTCTTAAATTCATAAAGCAGGAAACAGCACATATTTGACAAATTTACTTGAAAAATTATTTACAATTATTTGCCAAAGTCAAGGTTGCAAAAGTGTCACAGAAAATGATGCAAAATGTAAACAAGTGCTCTGTTAAGTTACTGCTGATGCAAACAAGATTTCCTAAACCTTTTTCACCATAAAACTGTTCACCTATTAAATGATGCGGTGGCTTTTTTTTTTGTGACAGCCACCGAAATGTTATGTGTTTGGCTGCACAGTAAACACTAACCGCTCAGAAAAAAGCAAAGGTCCGTCTAATAGTAAACTGCTGCACTTGTGTCATATGACTTTAAAAGAACGCTGCTCAAGGAGCTTTTGCTGTAGTAAACCACATTTGCAGTTACCATAGAAACTACATGTTTTGACAAATTAACCAAAACTGAAATCTTAAGGATTACAACCTTAAAGGACAAGAAGACAAGCCATGTTGTCTCTTTGAGTGTCATGATATGAAAAAGTGTTTGCAGCTGTTTGTCTCTCGACTCCTCACCGATATTGTGGATGTCGCCTTCAACCCCACCAGCGCTGCCTGGGAGGAGCTGCCGTGGGCTGTGCTACGTCAAAAACTGAATTTTCGCCGACTGAAGAGCAGATGTAATACAGGTTGACGCCCAACATGACCAGAATGGGGAGGAAGGAGAAGCCGAAGCCGAGGCCCCTGATGCTGCTGCCCAGAGAGAGGCAGACCCAGTAGATCAGCCTTCAGCACAGAAAGTGACATAAGAAGTTACAGAGGGCAGATGAGAGGAATAAATTCAGACTTTAAGCCCTCATTTCTGTTTGATGTGGACTTACAATCAGAGCGTTTTGGAAAAATGGTGACAAAAAGACCTGATCACTTCCCACATCATCCTGTACACCCACTCTCCCTTTTCAGCAGGAACATTAGACGACGTAGCTGCTTCATGCTTTTCATCTGTTTTTGTGTCAAGTGCTTGATGACTCAAAGGATCTGGATTAACGGCTTAATAGATGCTGTTTAACCAGTTCTACTTTTTCTTACTCATGCAAATGGTTCTACCTGATTTTTTTTTAAATGCAGTGGACAAAGACAAGGCTGGTTAATAGGTTAAACATTAATCCACATGTTTTTGCCCACAGTCCATGGCTTGAATGCTGTCATTTAACTAGTCACTTGTATTAATCCCGTCTGCTCAATTGTCTGCAGAATTCATCAGGCTTCCAGGACTTCTCTCTGAAGCTTATCTTGTCCTAATTTGGATGTGATTTATGTCACCATCTTGTTGGCCTTGGCCCTGTCTATATTAACGGCTCTGTTGCAATAATGATTCATTTGCAAAGTAAGAAAAATCAAAGTGTAAAAAGTAACTGCATTAGGCATCACAGCATACATTCAAAAACCTCATCTATCCTTTAAAAACGTGCGACAGCGCATCAGTGAGCACACATACCTGCCGAAAGAAAATATGATGGTGAGAAGCGGCACCAACTTCACCAGGTCGTGGCTGATGTAGGTTGCCATGACAGCGAGCTGCATGAAGAAGAAGAGGAAGAGGGCCAGCGACTCATTGATGTAGTGCCAGTGCACCACCACCTCTTTGCTCACCAGAGTATTCTCATAGAGGGGCTGAACGGCGCTGTAACGTAGTCGGCCCACGCCCAACACCAAAACACCTGCAAACATCAGAATCAAAACAACTTGGTTTCATCCTTTTTTTGTCTGCTTAAGCGTGATAAACTTTACTCATGAGCATACTGAGATCTTACCGAGCAGGATGGGGATGGTGGCAAAGAAGCAGCAGCGTAGAGTGTACACCACCCTGAGGGGGGCGCTCTGCAGCAGCGGTGGGTCAAAGGGAAGGAAGGCGTAACCTAACCACACCAGGAGAGGGAAGAGGATCCCTGCAGCCACTATTGCTAGAGCCACTTTCAGTTTTTCACTGCACAGATGATCACACAGGTCTGAGGAAGGAAAACATGAGGAATTTTCAGTCTGTACAGTGATTTTTTTTTTTAATAGGTGTGGGAAATCAGCATTTATGAAAGTCTTCATTGGGACGGGACAGTGACTGCAAGACGAAGAGGATGAGACAGGAATGAAGTCACAGCATGACTCAGCCCAAAACATGTGATTATGTGATTAAGGTGAAAAAGATATGATTATGTTGTGCTGTCTGGCTCAGTGAGCATTGATTCACCTACTGAGTGAAAATGTGCTCAGCAATCTGACATGTGACAAGTTATTCAGATGAAAGGTGCATGTTGAGCCTTTTGCATATTCGAAATGACATAAAATATATGTAATCTGTGTTAGCAGGTGTTAGTAACAACATTAACAATGGATTTACTCTTCGGTAAATCATGACTCTGTAACAGTTAGTCAGCATAGATAAAGCAAAGACCTTTGGATGGAATTAAATCATCTTAACTTTCATTTTGACACCCTTGTTTTTCCTTCTGTGACATGTCAGAGGGTTTAAGTAAAATCTAGAAGGGAAAATTTAGGCAACTCTTAATTTTATTTTTTTTTTAAAAGAAGCTCCACCATCTGAGAAAACATTAAAATTAAAGCCGCACTGACAAAAACTCAACTCTGATTTAAAAAGGAAAAAAAAAGGTCAGCAGACATAAATATTGCAAGAAGGAGAATTTCAGTTTTGAATTTCAGCAGTAGTGTTGGGGTTTTGGGTTTATCATGATGCACTATTACGGAGAAGTTTGCATGAAAATCCCCATATTCAGCTGCATAGTAATATTCTTTAATACATCAAGACTTAGAACAACAATAATAAATCTGTCTCTGATTTAGCTTGCACTCACTTTCCATGCCTACATATTTTTGATCTCATCACAAGTTTTCTTTATTCTATGACTTCTTTTATGCTCCTCTGATCTTTTTTTTTTCTTTTTTAATTAGAAAAAACTTTTTTGTCTTTTTTAAAAAATGGCTAATGTGTAAATGGAGGGTAAATCCATGTCTCTGATTGGTTGTTTCTGCTCAGGTCAACAATATCATCTAGTATATATACATATATCGACTGGCTTGTGCATCTTACTGCATACAATTAGTGAATGACTTGTTCACTCTATCAACTTGATTCAATATAAAACAGATGCAGTGAGTCTAGTTTTTATACTCACAGCACTTGTCGTCCTCTTCTATCCACTCTGGGTAAACGGTGGAGTTGTGCTCCACCTGAGGCTCCTTTGTGTCGTCCCTTTCTATGAGGAGCCTGCTCTCCTCAGGAGGCTCTTTTCTGGTTGGATGCACAATCGTAACGTGTGGATTGATACCCAGAGCTGCTTTCTCTTTGAACCAATGCGACTCCTCTTCTTCTTCCTCTTCCTCCTCCCCTTCGTCTTCATCGTCCGCCAGCGAGCCGTCTCCTTTCTCTTCCCGTTGCACCTCCATGTCGTCCCTCCACCTGTCGCCCTCAGGCATGCTCTCCCTCCATTTGCTTTTGTTCTTTTTGTCGCTCTCTGCCTGGCTCTGGTCCTCTGACAGGTCCTGGCTTCCTCCACTGATCCCCGTGTCCCTCTCCTCAGGCTTGGACACTCTTTCTTCTGACCAGATCCCATCATCTTTGTCCACGTGAGGCCTTCTGTCTTTGTCTCCCGGCCATGGCAGAGTGCTCGGCTCTAGATGAGCCGAGCTGGCCACTTCCTCTTCCTCCTCTTTTTCTTGATCTTCCTCCTCCTCCTCAGTTAAGTCCTCATACTCTTCATCATCATCATCTGTGATCTTTCTTTTTTCCTCTATGCTGTTACTATCATGTGGTTTTTTTGTTGCTACCTGTGGCTCCACAGTTGAACCAGCAGGTGAAGGTGCCACCTCTTCAGAGATCAAACCACCTTGGCCTGACATTCTCGACTATTTAAATTCAATTTCTCTCTTTACACTAAACACCTTTTGCACTGCCAAGAGCCCAACTGTTAGCAAAGCTTCTTCCAGTAGCTAAAAGTCATTTCCTGCCATATTTGTAGATGTTTCTATGGGATGAGATAAGAAAAAATTGTCTGCAATCAGCTTACAAAAGAAAAAAAAAACAAAACAAAATCGAAGTTCACAGCTTATCGCGGGTGTGTCTCTGTATGGCTCGCCCTAACAGGCCGACACATTGTAAAGAGCAAATTGAGTTTGTGCAGCTGTCAGCTCTGTTTAAGTTTATATCAGAAAACGAAGCAACAAAATCTGGTAAATATGTGCTGTTACCTTAATTTAAATATTACATGTTGGAGAATAAGACCCCAATCATCAAAACAAATAAAGACAAGCTAGAATCAGAAACTCTGTTTTTGCTTAATACATTTACAGATGTAAGAGGCAAAATTGGTCATTTTTGCTGAACACTTTTCTTCAAGAAATAACTGATAATAGAAACAATAAAAACAAAGTCACCCAAAGCACAAACAGAACAACACATGCCAATGCACGCGCACTGTACAATCCCGCCAGTAGCTAACTCTTATCTTTATGAGGGTAAAATGCAAGCAGTGTCTCTAATGCCATGTCAGCATGAAAAATATGTAGCCTCTGTGTAGTAAATTTAAATTTACACTGGGAATATTTTACAATTTAGAACTGATATTGTGTGATATATACAAAGAACATACTACATTCAGATCAGCCATGCAAACCACTGAATCTCACTTCAGTGTAAAAGATTTGTTTGTACTTTTAATGTTAATGTAGGATTGAAAGAGTTACAATCCCAACTCAACCCAACTTTGGCAAATTATGAAGGTCAATTATTAATAAACACTGACACATTTCAGTTATGTAGTGAGTAACAAACTACACAGACATGGCCGCATACCTGCTCTCTTACAACACATGAATCAGCTTGGACTTTGTCTGACGAGAGACAGCAAAAGCAACAACAGCTTGTGATTTTTTTTTCCACAGTTAAGCTCGTGTGTCGTTGTGACTGCGACATGAATGAAAATGTAGATGTTAAAATGTTCAAAATAGACATTTTTTACAACGGATTCTGGTTTCAGAAGAGTTTTGCTCAGATTTAAAAATATATTTGCAGTTTATCAAATCAGCTGAATCAATGGCTTTTGTACTGTACTTTCTTTTCCTCTACCATAAAATTTGTTTTCTTTTTCTTACATTACATTTACAAACAATGAAAACCTGTTCAAGCTACTGGAAAAACTTTCAGCCTGTTACATTATCTTGACTGTTAACTCAGTCTACTGGTTTTTAATTTAAAAAAAGGGGCTGTGTTTACTTTAAATTATCGTTTAAGGTTTCTTGTAATGAGTAAATGTTTAACAAACAAACTATTTTAGTCCTGTATACACAGAGGGGCAGCTAGTTAGGCCTAGTAAGGAATGTAGTTTCAAGCTAGTGCTAAGTAAAACTTGCTTAGCCACTCTGTAACGTTATTTGCGACCGAGTTTTCGCACAGCAGTTAGCTACTTAAACAAAGTTAAATAATAACCGTTAAAGGTTGACTTACCAGTTTTAACTTCAGTCACATCACCGAAATGATCCGTAACTTTGAATAAATGTAGAAATGTGTCTAGTTTAGTTGTTTCCGTTTGGTGAGGTAAGAACTAACCTGGCAGGTGTGACCAGGTGCTAAATCCATTCTTGGACCACAGAGGAGGAAACGGTGAAGAGGTATCACTCTGCTCCTTTCTCCCACGCGCCGTAAACGGCGGGTCTGACGTCATGCCCTCGTTCTCTTCCGGTCTAACAGTCCCAACGGTCGCAACGGCTATGTCCAATTTAAAACCTCAAATTTGTGCTTTTGATTAAATAATCGAAACTTTTAAGTCGGGTTTTACAGGTCTAAATTAAAAAAAAATGTGCTCCGCTTTTTATTATTTTTTTCCTTTTTTTCTTATTAACTTTCTATAACTTTCTATGATACTTCTGAGTTTCAGTACATTGTTTTCTGAAAATGTCTAGTTTTAGTACTTTAAGTTACATTTGAGCTTGCATAGTGAACTCAAGGAATTATATGTCATTACATTTTACTATATACCTTCATCAATTGCATTTTTTAAAATTTCTCCATTGTTTTTGCCTTTTTAAAGACACCTTATTCTTACGCTCTACAGTTTTTTCTACTTTTCATTTGTGCCAAAATGGGAAATTCACACTTGTGCCTTAACTTCAATAATTTTTTTAGCAAATAAAAACAGTAAAATTTGTATTTTTAAATAAAAATTGATAGAATTTTATGGTACTGACTTTGAGAAGGAACAAAAGATACTTGGCTTTTTCAAATTTTTGTTGGCAAAGCAAACCAAGACTTATAATCCCCCAGTGTCAACAAACAATTCAGTTTTGCACAAGGTGTAGACCCTTTTTAGGGTCAAAGTTAATTTATATAAACAATTCACATGCTGACACAGTATTACCTTCTGCAGTGGTGAATTCATTTTCTGAGTAAAATATTCAATTATATACTACAAGATTGCACAACCAAAAGGCACATACTAAAGGCACATACTGAAATTAAGTCATAGTGGCTTGTAATATTACTCTGTGTTGGTCATTATAATTATGAATTATGCCAACTACATGGACCTTGGCTTGCACTGATTTTGTAGTTTGGAGTGTATTATCCCTCAGGTAATGTAAACTTAATAATAGGACAGAAAATACTTAATTCAGAGGTTTATATTGAGCATTAAAAACCATCAAAACAGCATACAACACTGCAATGTAAAACAGCAAGATCAACATTTTATTTCAAGAGCATGATCTCACAAATTATTAACTTCTTGTTCAAAACACACAAAATCCAAATCATGTCCACTTAAAATAAATTGACTTCACGAAGCCGGATCAGTTTTCAATGTGATTTTTTTAAAACCATAACCTCCATTCCCATTCCCATCTCACAGTCTTTTTACATGTGATAACTGGACACATGAAGCACAGTCTGGCATTTAAAAACAATTTTCAATTGTTTGACCCAACCATAAAGGTATTAATAATAAAGATGTACAAGTCATGTCACACATTTTATACACTAGGTGCTCAAAAACAAGTAAATTAACGTTTGTGAAATCAATCTAATTACTTGAATTTAATCTCATGACAGTCCCAAGTTATTTTAAAAAAAGGCTATACAGTTACACGTAAACATTTAGGACAGTAAAATAACTACTGACACTCGATAACAGCTGAGGCTGTTATAGCAGAAGGTATATTTGCTGAAGGAAATCTTCAGGGCGACTTTCGGAGCGGCAGGAAGGCATCTGAAACAGAGCTTTTTGTTCTGTCGAGGGACTCATGTCACAAGAGGCTGATCAGTGCAGGACCACGAAGTAACAGTGACCAATGGTACATTCAAAGCTTTGGCAATTAAGGCAAAACAAACATGAAGACATGATCAAAATTATGACATCACTTAAACATATTTTATCTCGCAAGCCCTCAAATTTTCCTCACAGGGACTCAATCGTGAGTTAAAGTGAAGAGTGCTGTTCCAGCAGCAAGAAAAACAATTGTTTTCTTTAAGTAAAGCAGATTATTCAAGCCCAGTTCAGACCAAAGACTGCAGTGGGAAAAGTTGCAGCAGGACTGGCCGGTCTATACTCGCATCTAAGCTTGTGGAGTCAGCAGTGGCTGGTTTTTGAACATAAGGCACGTCACCAATATCAACAGCTAGGCAGCTCGTAGCAAATAACAAGTCGGTTACAAACTGTTAACTGGTTGAAATAACACCAACTTTAATAAACAACAGAGCCACTCAAGGAATAGAAGAAAGAAAACGCTCAAAAAGGTGACTCCTGTTTAAAATTCACAGCTAAAGCCCCTCGTGTATTCAGTTAAAACACCCATGAGTGGCTCAAAATTCTCAACCATATTGTCTTTTAATGTTGAAACCATTTTATCAATCTCAGAAATGCAACTTTAGCAAGTACATCACTACCATTATCTTTACTCATATTATAAGACTCTACAAACTGTGTAACACTGCAAGACGATTTAATGAAAGTAGCTAAAAGATTCAAAGTGTCCTGACACGAATCTTTGGTCTGAACCAGCCTCAAAATACAGCCTTACTTAATAGTATTTTGCATTGTTCTAATACGATTTTGTACACTTTTTCTATTTTAGGTGGCCTTTAACAATATTCTCATTTGCCTGCAATACTTTTTTGTCCTCCTGGGGGCAGCAACCATTGGAGCACATCATCTTTTACACATCCAGTGTGAGGGATTTAGAAGGGTCTAGTGGCAGAATATGGCAGAAATGGATTAGGATTCTAATAAATATGTTTTCATTGGTGTATATTAACACAATCAGAATTCAGATTAGAATTGTTGTGTTTTATTACCTTTGAAAGGGCCTTTTGTATCTACAGAGAGAGCCAAGGTGCCTGCCTTGACTTTGTGGTAGCTCATAATATACAAACCAAACACCAGCTCTTAAAATGGCCTTTTACTTTCTTGGACACTGTAGGTTCTCCCAAACTCTAGAGAGGGGAGGGTAAGTAGGGGGATATTTAGTCAGGTGCAATCTGCATCTTTACCACTAGATGCCACTAAATCCTACACACTGGAAGTTTAAGTTGCTTTGACAAAATTGTTAGCAAACAGTATTGACACATCCAGTAGTTACCGGGAAACAGTTTCACTTATGGGGCCGCAGACACATTTGGGGTCACCACGTGAAGTTCAATATTCAAGCTCTTGGTTTCTACCCTCTTCTGGTGGTAAAAATGTGGGTCAGACAGCTTAACAATGGGCTGAAACTCTATGAAGCTCTGTTAAGTCAGCGAGCTGCAGATTCCAGTCATAATTCCCTGTTGGTTTATCAGTTAAAGTGACCCACTTTACACTGTTTTCAAATTGTCAAGTGAAACATTTTTGTGATAAAAATCATAAGAACAACTTTAAATTATGTTCAAAAAAATTAAAAGAGATAACGTATTACACTTTGTTTGTGTCAAATGTAGATTAAAAAAACAATTTTTTATTATATTAATATCAAACTTCCTTTCTTCTCCCTTCCCGTGAAACATTAATTTATTTTGATGACTCATTTTAATCTCGAAGGCATAGACGTAAACATATCCAGTCAAACGAGATTTGGGGCGATGAGCCTTAACCATCCATCGTATAAAACCCACACTTTACTGAACATGGATATCATGGCGGTGTTGCCTATTTTTGCTGTATTTCTTTTACCTGCCGGCAGATATTTGCTTCTCCGTTTGAGACTTTCCTCTTCCAGTAGAGCAAAATACCCATAACAACATAATCTGAAGTTAAAGTGACAAAGCCCCGTAATGGCCAGAGTAATAATGGGAGAAAAGGAGGAAGTTAGGTGATGTTGTTGCCGAGCTGTAAAAGCCCTTTTTGCACAGGACTAGTTTTACCGAGGGCCCTGTTGTGATTAAGAAATCGCCCTCACATCTGTATTTGTGCGCCGCTCGGGAGGCATGTTTATGGGATGAGACGAGCCTGTATTTTATTAAAATTCTTTGACGCTATCCGGTGGATATTCTCAAGGCTCTGCATAACAGCCACTCGAACAAGAGCGATGAGCCTCCTGAATTTGCACCCAAATTGCTGTCAGAACATTCAGTTTTAATTTCAAAACGCCTGCCTCCACACTTCTTGCCTGAGAAAGAGGCAGAAAGGAAAAAGGACTCAAGACAGAAAAAAAATAACAGATCCTGATTTGCAAGGGACCAGTGTTATTACCTGACATCTGTCTCGCTAATTCTGCAACAGAGTTTTTTACTTAACAAAAGGCAGAAATGGACTGAATTAAGATATCGACCTTTGCAAAACAGTCTTAAAGTGGAGTTTTGTGAAACATGTGTAACAAAAAAGTTCTCCTGTTTCGGCTTGTTGTTGTTTTTCTCTCTTTTAATTCAGACCTTGCCTCGAGGAGGATTCTGCCGTGGGCGTGTTTGGCTAACATAACCATCTCTGACTGGTTCACAGGGGCAGCAATTAACCTTTTTTTTTCACAGGGGCTGCAGACAACAAAAAAGCGATTGCATGCTCTATTGGTATATGCATTTATTACTTTGCCCCAGTCTTTTGCATGGATTCTGCAGAGTGTCATCCAATAAAGCATTATGTCAGGTTCAACCGGCAGAGTTATTACTGCAGAGTTAAGAGTTCCTCAGAGTGTTTGTCAGATTATATTGTTTTGTGCACATTTTCCAATGAACAATTCAGTATTAAATTGGATAAAACATTCATTTATTACACAAAACCAACCTTTTCCTGTGTCTTTTCCTGAACAATTATACGCAAAATCATCTTAAACAGCTTGTAGAGGAGAAGCAAACCACCCTTAAAAAAAAAAAGAGGCTCCTCTGCAGTGTCTTTTGCCAATAGCAACCATCTGCATTTCAAAACATCAGATGTTTCTTTGTAGAAATCATGATCTATTTTTGTGAAACATTTCGCTGGTGTGCAGGCTGGAATTATTACATGTGGATTGCCATGCTCGACATGAAACTCTCCCTCCCATGAATTCTACATCTGGAAAACAAAAACTGCTGGTTGCAATAAATTAGAGAGCCTGTTATTTCAAAAAGCAGCAATGTCAACACAGCAGTCATGTGCCGCATAAAACGGTCTGACAGTATTTATTTAGTGTTATGAGGGCTAAAATCATATTCTCTGGAAACCATGTTAGATGTACAAATACACTTAAGTGCAGTGGAGACATATTTTTGTGGACACAAAAAGAGTGGGATACTCGGAGCAGGCAGACAGGAGGGTTGTAACAATAATTTACTCAAATGGCTTCACATGAGAGACAAAATACCATATCATCATACACTGTTTTTGGTCATGCTAGCAGCTTGAATGCAATGTCAGTCTGTCAGTCCACAACTTTCAAGACTGACATATTTCAACAGCTGTTGGATGGATTGAAACATACTGACATCCATAGTGTGCAGAGGATGAATTAAAATGATGTCAGCTTATGTTTCCTTTCTTGTTTTACATGAGTTGCCTTTTATGGACCAGAGGAAAAATATCTTAAGGTAATGGATTTAAATGTGATATTTAAATAACTTCACTGACTTCGGTGTTCATTTGTTTTTCCTTCAGTGCTTCAAGCAGGCGAAAGTCTTCAGTCATTTAGTGAAACTTCAGCAGCTTTGTGATGAATTGACAAAAACTTTTAATAGTGTGTCTTTCTGTTTCTGAGTTTTTTTTTTACTCCCACTACCATGTCGATATGTTAATCAGTTCCTCCAGGATTTCGCGGGCATTTTTCAATATTGTTGCTGCCTAATATGCCTGAATTCGTGGCAGCTTTTCTAAAAAATTGCGATGTAAGTTGCGATGTTTTAAGCGTATTTGTTGCGATGAA
>JAUZTA010000010.1:7473870-7489085 GCA_034780835.1 Ctenochaetus striatus | reverse complement strand
AAAGAGGAGGGGGCAGGAATAGGAATACATTTTTTTTTTTTTTTCCTCCTTTACGCTCACGGTATTTGAATTTTGTGCTTTCTTTCTTTCTTTTTTTTTTTTTTTTTCCAGCCAGCCCTCTGTTCTAAGGCTAATACCTTCTCTTTTCTGTGAAAAAAAGAAAATAGAGAGGAAGAAAAGAAGAAGAGAAAGAGCTACTGTGTGCTTTGTCTCCCGCCCCTGCCGCTCCTTTTCCTGGTTTCCTTTCTGCTCTGACTCTCCTCTATTCAGCCTATTTTCTGCACGTGCACTTGAACTCTAAATCCTGTCTGCTTTCCCCTCCCCTCTCTCTCTCTCTCTCTCTTCCTCTCTCTCTCTCTCTCTCTCTCACTGCGCATCTGTGTGTCTCTGCCTCTCTCTCTCTCTCTCTCTCTCTCTCCAAGGCAGAGGCTTGAAATAGTGCCAGCAGGCAGGAGAGAGAGAGAGAGAGAGCGGGAGGGAAAAGGAGAGGGCGAGGGGGACAAAAAAGGGGAGAGAGATGTTGAGAGGGGGGGAGGGGAAGAAGTTTAGACGGGCAGACACAGAGAGAGCACAAGGCTGCTGTGTGAGTGTGTGTGTGCATGCATGTGTGTGTGTGCATTTAAACATGTGTGCACATATGTAAACACACGTTAATCCACCTTGGCTTTTGATGCAGCGTTTTACACTGCATACTGGTGGTAATCTACATATGATGTTAGCCTACATAACACAAAAGACATACATGACTTTTTGGGGTCGAGGAAAGAAATAATTTAAACGGCAGGATTTTCTGTATTTTCAGCACTTTATAGTTTCAAACTGCACTTCTAAAACACACTTAAAAAATAAGAAATGTTGTAAGATTACATAAAATATAATTAGTTGCAAGAAATTATTGGTTGTTAATCAGTTTATTTCACTATATTTCTCTCATTACTCCAAATATATGACAAATAATGCAATGTCTAATGTCAAATACATAGGGCCAAAAGGTGATGTTTTCAAGAGCAAAAACTCAAAAGAGGTTTAAGTTAAAATTGAATGTGTCGGGGAAATGCTGCACATCTTTACATCAAGGACATTTTTTTTAACTTTAATTTCATTATAAGTTAACATTTCCTGGTCACAAGTGTTTCACAACATCATATCAGAATAAAGATAAAAAGATAATCTTTTTCTCTCCTATCTTGTAATTGGTATTTGAGTTACTTTTACATGTTTTTTCATTAAATGAGAAAGTATAAAAAAAGGTTATATCAATTTATCCAGCTGCAAGTATAAGTATTTTAGTGCCTTTGGAAATGTAGTTGCTACCTTATAACTAAGGTAGGCGGTAGCCTTTTGACATTACTGGAAAAAATTCTCTAATGACTTTTGAGAATATTTTAATTCAAATTATCTTAAAAAAAATAGATATCTGCACTTTTCTGTTTTCACACTTCACAAAATCTAGTCAGTGTTGAAAAATGGAGGACATCATATGTGTGTACCTTCAGATGCTGGAAACCTGACTCTGTGGCAAAAATATCCTGCAGAAAATCCTGCATCTTGTGAGAAATATCCAAAAGTTTCTTTGCTTACAGTGGAATATAGTATAAAACACCTGTGTTAACATGTCCTCAGCAAAGAATTATTTGCCATGTATGATGGTGGACAAGTTCCAAAGAGGCATGTTAACAACACCAAGGAATAACTTTTGGGGACGGACAGTCTTGTGTGCATTGAACTAGCCTCTCATCCTGTTGTTTATCGGTGTCATAGCTGCCTCTGTAGCCCCAGCACAGCAGTGAAGGGAATCTTTGATGAGTCATGACAAAGGAGACTGGGGTCTTGGCTTGGCTAATGCCAAAGACAACGGACGCTACAAGACATGAGGCTTTGCAGGGCAACCAACTGCTACTGCGGCTATTCAAATTTGCGAGTTTAATGGGGAGGACACATGGCTCAGTGATGTGAGGCTGCAGAGAAAGAGATGCAAGTTTTTGCAAAGGTATGCAGAGATTTTGCTAACCGCAGCTTTGAGCACTTGAGCAAACTTGAGAGGTTTTTTAAACTACAGCTTATGAAAAAACTAATTTTTCAGCTTTGTTGAATTTCAATAAGGTTCACAGGTTAGTAATTATGAGAGGCAGGTGGGGGCTGGCATGAATTAGGCTTAAAATAATATAATAACTTTTTTCTAATGAATGTCAATTGTAAGAGCAAGATGGAGAGAACAGAGAAGAAAGGCAGGTCATGTAAGGTCAAGTGAGAAATGTAAAAATTCCTGGTCACCTTGGTCAGTAATCTTTTTCTCTATGCTGTCTTTAGATTTAACTACATTTATGTCATGAATGAAAGCTTTATACGAATGGCAGTCTTTGCATACTTGGCATACCACTTTTTTGTTTTCCAAGGGCAGCAATCACCTTAGCAAAAGAGGGCAGGACATTATCCTGAATCTAAAAAGGTGGCATATTATACAAACCAGTGCAGCAAACAGCCATTATTGATGAAAGAAAGCGATTATATTTTATGAAATCCATCATCTCATGGTCATTTTTTATAATGTATTATAATTCGAGGCAATTTCTGAGTTTCTTTTAGACCACAAGTCCTTTTTGTACACTCACTGTAAGATATGAAAGACTAGTATAGGAAGCAATTTGTTAAATATTCGCAGGCAATAAATGCTCACATCTGGTAGAAAAGAAACTAAAGCCTTACTAACTCTGTGGTGCCTTCCTCACCCATATGCTTTTTCCTCTCCTACTGACTGCAGCACCCTTTTATTAAAAATCCTTTTGGTAAAAACAGAGAAATGGGCCAAAGATGTTTAAAAAAAAAAGGTGCCACAACACTGCCCTCTGCTGGGCTCCAGCGGGACTGGCTCACACGCAGCATCATCACAGTGACAAAGCTAATTTTTCATCACTGTTCGACAATTAATTCAACTCACAGACAAGGCAAAGTGAATAAATGAAATACGTGTGCAAAATACAACCCTTATTGTTTGAGCTACCTGGTCTACGGGTTAAATTAAGCAGGAATTTGAAGCTGCTGGAGAGGTTAAATCAGGCTACGGTATCATCCTTCCCAAATGAGGGCAGTCTCCTCCCTCCCTCCTCAGCATCCTCCCGTGAAATGCTCCGCCGCATTAGCTAACGTTACCATCGGCTAAATAAACTCCATCCCATACCTGACCACTTGGCTTTCGGCTTTGTATGGTATATAAAATGTACGATATATATCATTACTAGAAAATATTACAGCTGTAAAATGGGTAACTGACAGATGCGTCACGTTTTGCTTGATATTAGTTAACCTTTTTTTTATTACTTGAGCTAGCTAGCAGCCAAGCTAACGTTAGCTAAAATGTCATCCAACCGTTAGAGCTGCTGCTGCTGCTGCCTGCGGTGCACCTTGACTCCTGAAGCCACTCTGTTCAATTTTCTGATTTAATTTCGAGCTCACCTTTGTCTCCACTTCGCCTTTCAGATGCCCAGTGTCACGGTGAAAGATGTCAACCAGCAGGAGTTTGTCAGGGCTTTGTCAGCTTTCCTCAAAAAGTAAGTAAGTAAGCTGAAAACCAGCCTTCACTGCATGACTGGCTGATATCCACCTGTCAATCAAAAGGGCTGATGGTGTCTGTGGATTAGTGCTTAAAACAGTTGACCTTGTTGTATCAAGAAACTTGTTCTCCCCTTTTTTTCTCTTCAAAAATTAAGTTATTGTTTTCAGTCATAAAAACGCCCAAATCCATAAAATAATGTCAGTAATCTTATTGAAATAAAAGAAATAGTTCTTCAGCACCACTCAGCCAATACAGATGACCACAGAAAAATCTGAGAGAGATGCAAGAACTTAAAAACTTACACTTATCATATGAAACATAAAATGGATTATTTTATCTAATTAAGTTCATATATTGTAAACTAGTGGGTGGACAATCTTCTGATCACTGGTTTGTCAGTCTGGGCGTAAATACAGGGAAAAATTTAATGCTTTACTTGTAGCTTGTAGGACACAACTAGACCAGATCAGACTTGTGTTTCCATCTCCCAGACATTGTATAATCCAAATTTTGAAAACAATCCTGCATTAACTATAATTACACATACAAAAAAAATCTATAGCTTAAAAAATGGACACATAGGCAAATTAGTGCACAAAACAATTTCACATATGCACAAAATATTTCTACTATGGCAAATATTTATTACACATTGATAAACTTTATTTTAAATTTATTTTTTTAGAAATTCACACATTCATATGCGTCATTTTTTTCAACTGCCTGCAAAAGATGATATACATGTTCAGGCTGTGAAATTATTCATGAACATTATTTTACAAGTCACATCACTGTGCAGAAGGAAGCGTGTGTGCCTGCTATTGGACAACAGGATCAGCGGCTGAGCTGTAAAGTTAGCTAACTCCGTGGTGCTCGGTTAGCTTGCAGGCTTCCATCAGGTCGTGGTTGTGGTTTGGTGTAAAGAAAATAGTTTCTACATTTAACTACTCACAATCAGGTCTGCCTTATGTAATCTGGTCAGAATTTCTGGAAAGAGACATTTCAGTTGATTTTTCCTTATGTTGCTTCAAACACCGCAAACCACGCGCTGTTTAGGCCTGCTATACTTGAGAGAAGACAGAGTCTCTATGGCCAATATCTTAAAAACTCAACAACTCATGTCAAAGGATGGAAAACTAGCACTTCATGTAAGAGGAACAGAATATCCACACAGTTATAAATACACATTACATAACACATGTGTTGAATGAATCCCATTGTTCTGCGCCTTATGCTGTTTGAGGAAACACTCCGGTCAGTTGATTCATCTAATCAGCTGATAATTGATTTTTCAGGTCTGGCAAACTGAAAGTCCCAGAATGGGTCGACACTGTGAAGCTTGCCAGGCATAAGGAGCTGGCTCCCTGCGATGACAACTGGTTTTATACCAGAGCAGGTTGGTTACAGTGAACGTGTTTCCCACGCATCACTTCATTTACAGCAAGTCAAAAAGATTATTTGATACATTGATTATCCTTCCATCCACCCATCAGTTGGCAAAATGTGAATCAGTTGGCAGAAAATAAGCATAAATAATTGATTCCTCTTCTTTCTTCTCTCTAAGTTTTTTTGCTAAATATAAACACTGAAACTCTGGAGGTTGCAGCCTCTTTTTTATTTTGCAGCTTTTCTTGACCTCAATCTGTTTCTCTGTAGGAGCATTTGCACAGCTTTCAGACACAATAAGCAAGTGGATGGCGTCTTATCTCTGAAAATATGTCTTTTTAAAATAATTTGAAAGACTTTAAAGTCAACCAAACAAATCATTGCTTAATTAATATACAATGAAAATACTTATTAAATGAAATAAAATGTTTTTAGCAGTTTCTTAGTGTCAATAATAACTTCTCAGCCTTTACATTCTACAGACAACAAATAGTCTACAAAATTTAGTTCCAGGAAACCCCATCTGAAGATTTTTGTGAAGTATGATCTCACTCTGAATCATATAACTCTGTTGTGTGAGGTGTAGAACATTTAAGAAGTAAAATACATATACTAATCATTAGCGAAATCTGGACATACATTTAAGGAATCTGTGTAGTATGTGATTATACACACAACACATGGTTTTCCACAAGTGCCACAGTATATAGAGTGAGCATATGCACACAGTCCGCTCTCAGCTGTGCTCGCTGCGTATGTTATCTACTCAGGCATATTGACAATAAGCAATAGCGTAAAGGTTTACAGAGAAAAAATGTCACACATTTGATAAGCTGGAATGTGTGGTTTCATGTCCTTCGGGTGAATAAGTCAGGAGTGTTTCAGGTGTTTAAACAAGGATATATATTGCAACACTTGCTGAATGCCGTTTTGTACGTCTCACCAGCGTCCACAGCTCGTCACCTGTACCTGCGAGGAGGGGTCGGCGTGGGCTCCATGATCAAGGTCTACGGAGGGCGTCAGAGGAACGGTGTATGCCCCGCCCACTTTAGCGTGGGCTCCAGGAACGTGGCGAGGAAGGTGCTCCAGGCTCTGGAGGGCCTCAAGATGGTGGAGAAAGACCCAAACGGGTGAGAGGGAGGGACACTGTGTGTAGAAAATATCGTAGTGATTTGAAAAAGTAATGAATCTGTTTTCTTTGTATGTATTTACAGCGGGAGGAGACTGACCCCTCAGGGCCAGAGGGATCTGGACAGGATCGCTGGTCAGGTGGGTTGTTTGACCTTGAATCTCTGCAGCGCATACAGAAGATAAGCATGAGCCAATATGAAAACCAATATGATATCCTGTCCACAATGATCTGTGTATATATTACTGTTTAATTATTGAAATTAGATAAATGTTAGTAACACATCATGCTTTTATCAGTCTTGTGCACTGTTTTAGCCCCTCCGATAATTACCTTTTGCATATTTAGAATAATTTAAAGCCAGATTGCACCCCTTCTGTATTTCACACATAACAATTTTTGAATACTTTCATTTTGCTCCAAATGATACAACAGCTCAGACTCAATTAAAGGCATGAAAAAATCATTCTACATATAATTTACTAACCAAAAAGAGATAATTTAGTATTAAATTACATTCAAATGACTTGTCGCAGCATTAACATTTAGGATTATTTTTACACTTGAAAGTCATTTGAACAAAAAGAGGAATACTTTGCAGCTTGTTATATTTTATTTTCTAGTCACCTTTGCTGGAAGTAACTTGTGCATTTGAAACTCATTAGAAAAAGGCTACACATCATTTATAGCCCAAACAGCTGACAGAGATCTTTATGTTGTTTTTTTGTGTTTGTCCATGTCATGCATGTCCACTCTTCAAATGAGTGGACTCGAAGTTGCTCCCTATTGTGTTCTCTGTCAATTATTCCCCTATTTGCAATGATTAACAACACAGTGTTTGTATTCCAGTGGCTAAGTTAGATATTTATTGGCACGCCATCCCTGAATCATTTTTATAACCAGTGCACATGCTTCTCCCTGTTTAATATGGCTGCATGTCTATTCCCTCAGCTTTCATTGTCTTTTCCTTTGTATGTTTAGGTTGCCTCTGCAAACAAGAAACAGCGAAGTTTACAAAGCGGCATCTGAGGAATGCATGCAAAGAATCTAGACAAGTAAAATGCAGAAATGCCTTCCTGCTTATTTACTAAAGTTTGCTTGTCTCCCATATCACTGCAGTGCCCACTGTAACCGAGTACAAAAGGCATTTCGTAGAGATGCATGAGTCAACAGCACAATATATAATGAAACATACATAGATGTTTTGTCACAGTTTCAGGGTTTTTTCTTCCATAATGAATTTTAAGACAGCAGTGGCCTTGTGACAGGAAAAAAAAAGGACAAGGAAACACTAAGAATCAAGTATTACCAAGCAAGAGCATGTTGTAATATTGTCTTGCCAACAACTGTGAAAGTCACTGCAGCAAAGCAAAACAAATGCAATGAATGCCAGTGTGTGTTTTTCTTAATTTATTTAGTTCTGTCTTAATTGTTGGTTACAGAATATTATGCCTGACATGTTTATGAATGCCACAATGAAACGCAGAGTATTCCAAATAAACTGAGTATGAGCACAGACTGTGGTGTGGTGATGTCAGCTTGCGTGTGGATGTGTTGGTGACTGTGTGTGTGTTTAGTTGTTCCTCATGATGCTGCTGATCCAGTTGGTGTAGCGGCACACGCGGGCGTAGACGCTCGGGTGTCCCTGCATGGCGCATTCGTAACCCCAGGACACGACTCCCTGCAGCTGACCGCTGCACACCAGAGGACCACCGGAGTCCCCCTGCAAATACAAGCAGAAGAAGAAGAAGAAGAGTGTTACTGAAAGTGGTTATAGTGAACAAATGATATGCTGCGTCATCGTGGTGAGGACTGTAAGAACATCCTCCTGCAGGAGTTTTCTATTAAAGAGTAACTTTACATTAGGCTTAAAAGCAGTGCTTTGCTGCCCTCTGTGGTGGAAAGTTTCAAGCCTGCTTCACCTTTGGGTGCGGTCAGAAGGGTATTTTTTGGCCAAGCAAACTGTAAATTTCCTCACTGTCAGAGGAAGGCAGTTCAGTGTCTGGAGAAACTTTGGAAGGAGGTTTCAAGTGCACAGGAGCACAAAGATTTAGTCAGAAAACTTTATACGGAGGAAATGTTTTGATGCCAAGTGGGTGCTCCTCAGAGATTATGTGATATGAAAGATGCACTATGCAACTTTTTTACAGGCCCATAAACAAAGGAGACACAGTTTTTGACATATAAATAGCATTTTGCAAGAGCTGACATGATATACGATGTGTTCTTAATCCGTATTGTTGCATTTGTAATGTTTATGAGAACATAAAAAGCAGCTAGACACCACACCTCTAAAGTAACAGCTGGCAAACAGCTGAAAACAGTATAAAAACTCAGATGATAAACAAGATGAAAGTAGTTTGATTGTCTCGTGGTGTTTATCATCTTATCACCCAACCCTGACCAAAAATAAACTGATACCCTGTTTGTGCCACGATAAAACCACCACACTGATATATTTGCCATGTAATATTTACAAAGTGTATGTAGCTCTGACTTGATTCAGTCCGTCACTTATATAAATATGATTCTAATTTATATCAAAGTATTGTTTAGTGTCCTTAAATCCTTTCTCTGATCCTAAAGCTTTATTAAATTCATACATTCAAAAACACAGAAAAAGCTAGAAAAGGAAACATTCAGAGGGTTAACAAGCCTATTGCAACACTGTTTCATCATCCTCATGCAGTCACTGATACAGACAGCGGCAGTGCTGTAGTGCCAGTTTAAGTGGGGACACTGAAAAAAAAAATGCCTCCGTCTTTTATTAAAGGCTTTCTCACAGGATGTTGTGCATCATTTGCGTGTTCTGTTAAGAATAAGTGCTCTACGGTGTAGTTTTGTGTGCTCAGCACCGCATCACTGAGTCACAGACTCTTTGTGTTGCTGAAAAGGATGCACACTCATGTGCCACCTGAGTCCCTGTGTGTTTTGTTGTGGTTTCGTCCAACTCACTTGGCAGCTGCTGGCACCTCCGTGCATGAAACCAGAGCAAACCATGTTGTCGGTGAAGAGGTGGGGGTAGGCGTTCCTGCAGATCCTGTCGTCGATGATGGGCTGCCTCAGGCACTGCAGCCTGTCAGGATAGTTGTCTGGGGAGCAGAAAGCCAAGTCTCAGTTACTGCACCAATCAAAAACTACATCCAATTATGTTTGTATTAAATGGAAATAATGTGAAATGAAGCATGCATAATGTAGTATTAAGTTGATTAATTGATTTGTTCAATAAAAATTAAACAACTCGTGTTTTGCTAATTAATCCTTCATTTTTAAATTAAAAATGGCAAATGTCTGGAGGCTTTTTTGATGTATTTTCTTCTTTTTTTATTTTTACAAACAGGAAATTTAGAATCACGGGTGTAATTAACAGTTCAGTGTAAACATATCAAATTATACTCACTTTTTTCTGATACTTAATGGCTGAACAATTGATCAATTTAAATGAAAAATCCTCGTTATGTCAATGAATAAAACAACTTGATGGGGCTTTTATTTTGTTGGTGTCCTGTAACTGTATGTCAAAGTGCATAAGTGCAAAACAAGTGCAAGTATAATGCACTGAGTCATCACAAAGAGCATCATGCTGTTTTCAAATACTGAGAAACACTTTTCATGGTGACTTAACAGAACTTGAAACAGAAAAACAGGTGGATTTCCTCTTAAAGCATTTGGTATTTTGTGCGCAACATCAACATGTGTTTGTACTGTTTATCCAATTCCTTCATTTTTGTATGCAATAGCAAAAATCTTGATAATTTGGCTACAAACTGGTCGTGCTAACTTAAAGATCTGTCTTTTAATAAGCAGTACAATACCACTGCTGCATTTCTTTTATACCATACCAACCACCAAGTTGAACGTTGGTGGTTACAGCAGGACATGTCTTTAAGTCTTTAAGTCTTTAATTTAGACGTATTCACATGCACACAGTGCCAAAGTTATTCTGCTCAGAGTTGCTGCTGTTAACCATTTTTATATCCTTTGAATAACCCAGTGCTGTATGAGCCATCCAACATAGTTATTTGAGACCACACTTCTACCCTCACTTCACCCTTCCCCCTCTATCTCCCTCAGCCGGTCAGACTCAACTTACCGCCGTTGGCGGATGTGTTGCCCCACCCTGACACCATGCAGTTCTCGTCAGCCACGGGGCAGCGAGAGGGCAGGGCCACGGTCTGGACGTAGCTGTTGAGGGTGGCGGGGTGGCTCAGTTTGATCAGCATGATGTCGTTGTCCAGGTTGTAGCTGTTGTAGTTTGGGTGCCTGATGAGCTTGGCGGCGTTGATCCACTGCTCGGTGCCCTCGTTCATGCCAATGTCGTGCTCGCCAAGACGGACCTGGATGCGGCTGGCGGACGCATGAAAGTTAAAACAGTTTGAGTGTGTTTTCTCAGAAAAAATGTCTGCTCAGTAAATGTTTAGCTGCAGTTTTTTAAATGGATTTATCCTGCTCACTAGCCATTATGCTAAATTAAATACTGTATTGTCCTTCCATTGAGAACCAAATGTTAAATTGATGCTTTGTTTCTTCTGACATGGGGAGCAACATAACTAGTGATGTCTGTATTTTACTTGATACAGTTCTAGTTCATTTTAAGGAAGTCTCATTCATCTTTTTCATTTTTTACAAATGCTTCAAGTTAAAATTTAAAAGTGGAAATGTGTTTGCTATACCTGTGTGGCTGTGCACCTGCACAGAACCAATGAAACCCATAACTATCATTGCTTTTGTTCCTTTGTTATCGTGGAATTTCTGGTGCATTTAGGTCAAATTTTTCAAAATAACTGAGTTGGTTGTGATGGAAGTTTGGCTTCCTGCTGGCCTACTTACGACTTGTAGCAGTGAGCAGCAGACAAAACCCACTGGCTGGAGATGAGGGATCCACCACAGAAGTGGTATCCGGCGTTCAGAGACACCTGGTAGGGAACAGAGTGTCTGGAGCACTCGTACCCCCCCACAACCTTATCATCCTCAGCTGCAACTGAAACAGCATAAAATGTACACTATAACATATAGAATACCAAGATTACTTAACTACTGGCATTAATTAAAAACATACACAAGTGCATATGGTCCTGGAACAAGTAAATATAAGTGGTATAAAGATATTTATTTAGACAGGTGATAAAATCGAATGTGTTTAGTCTCTTACATGCTGCTCCAAGCAAAGCCAGGAAAACCAGGGCCTTCATGGTGACTTCCCTCTGGATATACGAGAAAGTCCACAGTGTAACGTTTTATATATATACACATATGCTGGCCTTTTGGGCCCCAGATTTCTCAAGGTCGAGAAGATAAAACACAAAACTCTGTTCTGGGAAAAATCCATGTGGCTAAAGGCAACAGCGAGACCTTGAGTGATGTCAAAACTAATGGATAAAACCTCCTCAGCGACTTAAGGGAACTCCTGGTTGAACTCTTGATTTAACGGTTATGTAATCAGCAATTATGTAATTTCAGCCCAGTAAGGTCTAATACGCACAAGTGCAAATGTGTAACACCAGTTTTTCATATTGAAGATTGAAGATGAATATTGTTTTATATACATTTTATTCAGCAGGGGATCCGTCCATGTGTAAAAGCACAGATGTCACATTTCCTGCAGTGAGAATATTTGTCCACAAATACAGTAGCTTACCGTAGCTATAGATACGCCTGATATAAGTCACTTTTTGCAGGTGTCAGTGGTTTTTAACTCAACCGTGGGCTGCAAGAACATTCAAGAGATTTCTCAGTAATCCATAGAAACTCTGATAAGATTGTTTAATAACTGAGTACTGTGCATATCCACGGCTCTCAGACTTTGAGGTAAGAGACCCTTACAATGGGACACGAGATGCTTAAACTTGATATTTTTGATTCAGCCGTTTACAGCAAATGGACATGTGCAACCAAGCATGACTTGGTAAATGACAGGTAAAGTTTGGCAGTGTGTGGAAATGTGTAAATGATTATTTTGAGCAATTTTTAAGCTAAACTGGCTTTTTGTGACTCCTGCTCATTTAATATTTGGAGCAGTTTTAGCATTTTTCCATCAAAATTGTTTTTACTTCTTTTACTTTTGCTTCTGTGCAGTATCTAAGCTGTTCCTAGGACTTCACTCTTACAACTAGAGACCTTAAATGTTTTTCATTGAATCTGGAGGAGCCACTCTCCCACTTTTGGGGGTAACATCATTACTCTTATTACCACTTGGACTACTGCAGATTTCACCTTCAACACTGTCTCCCTTTAGCCTTTAGGGTCTCTGACCTCTCAGTATCTCGGTTCATGTTGCCATTTTCAGTAAAGTTGAATAGTAAAATGCAGTTTTTAGCAGATTTCAGGCTGAAACTCTGAACTCTGGTGGACATAAGGTCTGCATTATAAGTTACCGTGATGATCAGGTTAAGGGAGAGCCAGCTTCGTAGCACATAAACATGCTGGCTTTAGATTCAATGTACCGGACAAACCCAACAATCACCATTCGTAGTAAATTTGTAGTAAACCTTTCTGTATATCTTTATCCTGCTTTATGGTAATTCAACCCCTTCACTCCTCACCATCTTTCCTCTTTTTGCCACCATTCGAAGCACTTATTCAGTCCAAACAACACCCTGATGTCATTGCTATTGATCCTTGTGAGATGATTCAGCTAAGTCAGTGTCTTTCTGGTAACTGTCGTAAATAATAAAGATAATAAAGAGCTCATATGCACTCTGATCATCTGGTTTAGGGGGTTCTTGCCTGAGCCTTGCCTGAGGATCTGCATGGAACAAAATTTGCATGGTGATGGTTTCTCTTTCTTCGGTTTGAACATCAAATTATGTTATTGCAGGACAAAGAGTCGACAAAAACAATATTATACATTTTACACACATCAGAAATACATCGCACAGACATTTAAATGTGCTTACTACATGAGCAGAGTTGTGTTTTTATTTAGCAAAAAAAAACAAAGGAGAGAGGAAAAGCAAATTTTGAACAGTTCAAAATTTTATTGAACATAAATTAAAAAAGGTAAAAAAATATTTAACAGGTTTAGAAATTCTTTATACAACTATGTACAAGCAAGGATCCATTGTGAGCCGATAAAAGTAACAAAGCTTTGCGTGTCAAATCGAGTTATTGATCATAAAACCCAAAACATTCATCCACAGCACTCAACTTTCAACTTAAACTCTAGCACCCTATCCACATCCTGTAGCTGCTTGTGGTTGCACACAGGAGAAAAATGAGCAGAAAACATGGTGGCTACCTGTTCTTACAAAATAACTGCAGGCATAATGGCATGCTAGGCTTTAGTAGTACTGATGTAATTTGTTTTAATACTATTAGGATGTAATGATTAGATTCTACAATGAAAAAATGAGGAAGCAGTTTTTCACCAGAAGTTGAGTAATTGAATCTTGCTTCATAACACCATTGAGGTAGTACACGGATGAGAGGGGGAAAAAAAAGGAAATATAAGGTTAAGGATTAACTTAGGATCATTACTCAGCAATAGCTTCAGTTCTATACGTCAGCCTTCACTTATAAATAGCGAGTTGAAAGCTCAAACACATTTATTTCCATCAGCTTGTTGAATTTACATTTATTGTTCAAATATACAAAAATACAAAAAGGGACTGTGCAGAGCAAGATCACTATTTTCAGTGAACCCTGCATCAAGGAAACTCCCTCATAGACCTTAAAATACACAAAGAGCACAAATAAACAAATAAAGAACAGACTGTAATAGTGAGATAAAAGCATTTTAGATCACAGCGTCTCTGCCGTCACAAATAAAAACAGGAAATTCAAACTGACTGAATTAAAGGAAAACAAAGGTTTGGGTGACAATATTAAACTGCTGTGGGGTAAATGTCACCAGCACCTAAATCGCTGGAGTCCCTGCTCACAAGACTTGTTGTATCCAGAGTTAAATTAAAACGTAGCTGCACTAAAATGTACAAAAGGTGCCTTAAGTTAAATGTGTTTATTTTTTCGCTGAAGTGAGATTTGTCCCGTCTGCTGCACCAACAGAGAAGGTCACATCAAAGTAAGGTGCAGAAAAAAAATTCATCCTCTCTCTTACCTTGTATTTACACAGACACACTCACCATTATAACATTTACTCTGTTACACACTGGTGACTAACATCAGGGTATTTTAGTTTGTACCATTTGTGTCTGGTAATAGTTGCCTCCCAGCTGTTGGCTAGCCCCAGTTCCAGCAGAGGCTACTGACGACAAAATTGAACAATGTAAACCTAAAAGAATGTGTTGTGTGACGTGGTAAAACAGTACTCAAATTCAAAAACACATGCAGTCTCATTGATTGAACTGCGCTTCCTAATACACCAATAATCCAGCAGTCTGAAATCTCTTAATTGGTAATCATCCCAAGCGATGACCTATGGCTGTAAATCTGGTTTCTGTCGCTGGTGAAAGAAGTTCCCAGGACAGAAAAAAGAACAAATGCGTGTCGTCCTTCATCAGTCTGTACATTTCGCCTCAAACAAAGAGGAGACTTTCAGTAGATCAAATGTGTGCGAATCGGCGACCTCACTCTCACGGCTACGTCGCAGTAGTCACCTTCAATCAGTTCGTTTAAGTCCACCTTCTGAATTCAAGTGCGTTAAACAAGATGGCTCTCGGTTTGTGGTGTGTGTTTGTGTGTGTGAGTGCATCGGTTCTACTAATTCAGGAAGTGACGGCAGCGTCTCGCCCCACAGTTGCAGTGCAGCTTGTTGTTCTCGTCCTCGATGGGGAACTTGTAGTCGTAGGTGAGTTCCTCGCCCCGGTAGATCTTTCTCAGGGCGAAGATGACGATGTGCTTACGTCCGTCCACATTGATGACCCGAGAGTAGCAGTTCGGCTCGCAGGAGTGGTTGATGAAACGGGCTGCGTTGCCCTGCATCGTCGCGTCCACCACGTCAAAGTCGTCGATACGGAACATGTAGCAGCCAATGCCCTGATAGAGAGTGATTAAACAACAGAGCTGGATGTTATTTTCATATTTCCAGTGCATGACACAGCTTAAAGTTGATATCTTTATATGAAAATAAAATCCTGTCTTCAGCATTTTTTCTACAATATTTATTACAGTGGTACCTCTACTTACGAACGTATCTATTAACGAAATTTCCAGCTAACGAAAGGCCTCTTCGGAAAAATATTGCATCCA
>JAUZTA010000010.1:7461725-7473692 GCA_034780835.1 Ctenochaetus striatus | reverse complement strand
CTGTATTATTATTATGTAATTAAGTCCAATTCCTGTCGTCGTTAGTGGTGCAATTCCCAACTCCTTCACCAGATTCAAATTACCTACCTACACATGAAATAGGCATAAAGTTACAGCTTCTGCATCACATTAAAGGGATTAAACCAACAAAACAAAGACAGGCCTTTATTCTGAAGCAGGCTCAGAAAAAAAAACATAAATTTGTAGCCATGGTCATGATCTTTCACAAACAAAAGCAGCCACAAAATAAGACAAACACCAGGTTTTTGAGGGTGGACTAAGAAGAAAAACAGCCAAAATAAGTCAGAGGTGAATACTGAGGCAGAAACTTCGACTGTCACCATGATGATGACTTCAAGTATGGCGGTTTATACTATGTTTGCTTACCTTACTGTCATAATATTTCTCTCGTTTATCTGTCAACACAGCGCGAATGACAGTGCCGGCGTACTCAATCACCATCTCTCCGGCCTCGATGTTCCTTTTGCAGAAAAGGCCGCGACCATGAATTTGAGACCTAAGAGGATTACAGAACAGGAAACAATTATTAAAGCCCAGCCTAAAAATGGTTTTGATATTCATAAAATGTTTTGTTTTTCTTGTCTTTTTTTGCTGCAGTTACCTGTAAACGCCTACTGCTTCTTTTGAGATTTTTTCCAGGTGTCTGAATCTCATCGCCATAGGAAGCTCACTGCTGGTGGCTCTTCTGTCAGAGTGAAGAACAGGAAAGGTTGTGTCATAAAGGTTCTGTAAAGTGGGTTCAACTTCTAAAGTTGGGATCAAGAAAAGAGGCACAATTTTAGTCCATTTACCTGGAAGATTTCAGTGGGAATTCATCCTCCTCTTCATCAAAGGGCCCTACTATGTCAGGAAGCTCTCTGTGCTGTGACGCCAGGAAGTTGAACATATCAAAAGTCGCTTTCCTAATTAGAGAGAAAGACATTACAACCGATTAAAGATGAATTTCAAATCACAGACAAGAAACATAATAATAACACTTTTAAGCTCTTTCAAACAGAAAAAGTGTCTGTACCGTGTGTAGACTTCAGAACGGGCGCAGCCGCTGGGATTGAGGGGAAGCTCTTCCTCGATGTCATCACAGCGATGGAAGCGGAAGCGATGGCGTTTGCAGTTTGCGGCACCTTGCAGTTGTTCCAACAGGAAGATGACGGCGTCATGGACGACGCCCAGCACCCGCGGCCCGCTCATCACGCCCAGCGGCAGCTGCTTCAGGTGGAAGTCTGTGCGAGCTTCGAGGACACCGTCAATTACCGCACGCCAGGCAACTGAGGGAGGAAAGCGGTGTGAAAGGTGTTGAGGAGACAGACTCGATGTAATGGACGTCAGGTGGATGAGTGTTTTTAATTTGCTGTTGAGGGCATCAGATCTGGCCATGAGGTTCATGATGAACACGCCACAGCTGAGAGATCGTTTGCAGTATTTGTATTTGCATCAACTTTATGCAGTTAAACCTTCCAGCACAGCGAACAAACAAATACAGTGAACAAGCTGTTCTTACCCTCTATGCTGTTCGCTTTAACACAGAAACCATCATCACTCGTGATTTCAAAACGCAGGTGTGGCTGGTTCATGTACGTCCTCTTTCTGTACTTGGATGCAGGTATGTCATCTTCTGAGCTAAAACCTACGGAATTAAATGGGTTGAAGTTACAAACAAGTGTTATGATTAGATTTTAAATCATCAGAGTGTGCAAAATTTAAGAACGAGTCCCTTTAACAAATTTTATTGCAAAAGGTGAACAGAAACAGGAGGTCTTGGGCTGACAAAAACTAAAAGAGTTAAAAATAAATAAACATAATGTTTAGTCACAAACCTGAATAAGGGCCCCATTCGGACAGATCTCCATGACGAGCGCTGACCCACGTGTGTGTTTTGCTCAGGATGTGACTGTTGGTTTCTGCTTGATCAGGTGAACTATCAGCCCGAGGATATCTGAGCGATGAACAAAAGGGTCAATAATTAAGCAAAAACAAAAATACAAGTAATTATTAACAGTGACACTTTTTAAGTGGGTAAGATTTGTTTTGTTAAATTATTTAACATTTGTTGTTGCTTTAAAATATACTTCGATAGTTGTTACAGCAAAGGTTTTCTTCCTTTTAACAAGTTGTCTTGCATTTTCAACAATGGATGCGATTGAGTAAACACAGATGCTAACAATTGAGCTTCTTTGTTACCTTTCAGCAACGTCAAAGCTCTAAATGAGGGTTCGCTCAGATGAACTGACCTGGAGGGAGCAGGAAGTGGTGGAGCAGTAATCCTCAACTGCTCAGGCTTATCAGGAATATTCTCCTGGTCCATATCAAGAATATCCTTCATTGTTGGAGCTTTCATCCTCACACCAGCTGGTCTGTTGGAGGAAAATAAAGCCACAGTGAAAATTCTAGTAATGTAATACACAGATTCCTGAGACATTTGGACACACAAACTACAAAGCCGATGCAGATAACTTCACTAAAGTTGACAAAATGTACTTATGAATACACCACCAAAATATAAAACCAATAAGCCTTTAAAGCCTTATCCACTTTGCAGTGTTTCCATGTTACAAGTACATGTGGTTTATCATTTCATAACCAAACCGATGATAAAAATAACAAAATGTAAATACATGTGCACCTGTGATTATTATTAATCTTAAATACTTGCACACTTGCATGCACATTGAGGTGTAAAAAGTAGAGAGGAATCAAGTTTTTGAATACCTGGATTCATTCACTTCATCCTCATTTGAAGGATCCTTCAGGTAGTCGATCTTGGTTTTCTTCCTGGAGTGCCTTTCAGACACAGACGACACCCTCTTGACCCTCACCTGGTGGTGCGATGAAGCAGGTGTTGGTTGCAGGTTGAAGTCTGGTTCGTTGAGGAAACCATGGGTGGGCTCTGAAGGTGCAGCTGGTGACTGATCTGATTTGTCTGCATCCTGAAACTGGGGGGGTTTTCGACGTCTGCCCTTTGGCTTGCGAGTGTTAGTGAGAATGATGGGTTCTGTCTTTGGCATGTCACGGTGGGAAGCCATGGCTTTGTCGATAATGGCCTGGGCTGTGCTTTCTTCGAGGCTGGAGAGAGCTGCTTCGGGAACACTCTGCACACTCACAGGAGTTGTGGGACCTGGAGTCCTGCTGCTTTTCACAGGCATCACTCTGACAATGATTTTCCTCTCGGTAGTCGTGTGGTTTCCAGCAGGAGGGATGCTGATGGTCGAGGGGCCGGAGCGAGGCTTTACTAGGACACGAGGGACCGATCGCTGCAAAGCGTTACCGCTGTGGAGTATCTTTGCAATCTGGCTTATTTTGTTGTAGGCGGGAGAATTTGTGCTGAGTGACTGATAAGTGTTTGACCTCGGATCTTTGATCAGAATCTGACCTTGACGGTTGACCAGAAGGACTTGAGGGGCAGGAGACGGGGGTGGGGGTGGGGGTGAGCTAGCGGCTGGGGTTGGATTCTGAATCACAGCTTCCTGCTGACTTACTTGCTTCGTGTTATCCAAGCGGAAGGCGATGGTTCTGCCTCGTGTGGCGTTAGGCAGAATAGGTAGAGAATTTAAACTGTTGATCACAATGGGGGAGGTGACTGTGCGTGGGACTGTGCACAAAGTGGTGGCAGCAGGGGAAATTGATACATTATTTAAACTCTGCGTAGGTTGAGACGACACCAGCAATTTGACCCTTTTCTGCTGTGGGAAACCCCGTTTTGGCGTCAGGCGTTTGAGATTTGACGCTGGCCGTTTCTGCTTCACCACGATGGTTTTAATCTGCGCTGTGGGAGATTTTTTAGTGTTATGTTCTGGAGAATAATCGGGGTCGTTCAAATCATCTTTAAATCCTCCAACTGAGTCGGACGAAGAGCTATTGTCATCTTTATAGTCAGCTCCACTGTTATTTTGGCACACTGCAGTGCCATCTTCAGCGCCGTCTTCAGCAGGAACGAAGTGGCCTGTGGTTGAATCCAAAACCACCTCATTTTCGGATGTCGGTGTCTCAAAGCACAGTGGGACCTCTTCCTCCTGAACGGACATGTCATCGTTTACATAAACTGATTCAAGAACATCAGATGGTGCAGAATTTTCCTGAAACATTGGCTCAGCCTCTTCCTGTTCAGCTGCTGACTTTGACACGGTGTAGATTGATTCCAGCCTCTTTAGAGCAACCGTCAGCTGTTTAGTAGGTGTATTATGGTTGGTGTGCATCTTAATCTCTTCCTCTCCCTGTACTTTGTCATCGACCGCCTCGCTTTCATCACTCTCTGACCCGCCGTCCGCTCCATCCAACTGTGAGATCGACTGTGCTGAGGAGAGCTGCCCTGAGGTTTCCAAGCTGCTAGCTGCGTCGCATACCACCGTGCGTGAAAATTTGAAGTAATGGCTCGAGTCTTCATCTTCAGATTCATTCTCCTGATGATCCTCCTGCATTTCCACATCTTGAACTACACCTTCCACCTCCCCTCTCCCACCTTGAGCTCCACAGTGAAGTGCCACATTCTCAGTGAGCAGAGTCTCGTCAAATTCAAGCTTTGCGTTCAGCATGGAGGCCACTGCGACCTCTGTGTCAGTGTCAAACACGGTGTAAGGCAGCTCCTGGGACATCAGGTGGGCCACTTCCTCTTCCAAGTTATCAGGAGCTAATGAGATCCCATTGGTTGTGGCCACTGCCGCATCTTCTGCCTCAGACGATGCTAGGAAGTCTTGGGGAACCTCGGCAGAAACTGGAGTTGTGATTTTAAAGCTTTGCCTCCCTCTGGGGGAGTGACTGATGGCTCCTTGCCGAGGCGAAAGCCCTGCAGAAATGCTGGAGTTGGATCTAGGTGGGGAGCTCCAGACCGGCGATGTCGAGTTCTGTCGTGACAGAGGAGAAGAGACGTTTGACGATCTCGGAGGGGAGCCGAACAGGGCACATCTGGAGTGGATGGTGCCACCAGAGCGGAGGGTCATCGGTACAGACAGGTCACTGTCTGTTGGTGAGGAGCTGCAGCGGCTTCTTGAAGAGAGCCTGCGAGGACGACGGGTGTCCTCCAGGTCCCTCAATGTCAGGATGTGATGCGACTTGGGAGGAGCATTCCCTGAAAGCATCGAATAGGAAACAATGAAGTAGAGGCAACAATGCAAATTTTTTGGGGATTTCCTTCAAGAACAAAACAAAATGTGAAAAGCGCTTTTATAAAAGGCAGATAAGTCAAAATATACAATTATATGAGAATTTTTCTGACATTTTATCTATTTTTTAGAGGATATTTACCTGGAGATGGAAGAGGTCGAGATGATCCCCCTGCTGGTCTTCTGGTCTGTGTGTAACCAGGACTTTTGGATCCGGCTGCGTTGTGCTGATTAGAGTTGGGTGAAGGAGTAGTGAACTTGATCGGGGTGGATGACGAGCTTAAACAATCTGGAGACTCCGTGTCTAGCAAACAATAAAAAGCACATAACAATGAGAATTCAGCCTAATAATATGATGGGCTTGGTACCTTTTATAAGTTTACATGTCAGCTCTGTATTTTTTAGAAAAAAAAAGCATTTCTGTGAGCACATAAAAACATAAATGGTTCCCACTGACCTCTGGGGTGGCTCGGGCTGTGGACTATGGTGAGATTCTCTTCTTTGTCCCACCGTGGATCTTGTTCCTCACCAGGCAGAGGCGTGCTCACCTCGGTCACCTTACAGGTGTACTTACAGCGTCTGCGAGGGTCCACAGTGCTCCAGTACAACCTAGAACATCTGGAAAGGGAAGAAGAGAAGACTGTGTTTACATAAACCTGGATGAATAACGACTAATGTCCCGTAGAGGATTTGTTTTTTTGAAGTCACAAATATACAGACTTACAACTTTAATGATTTTGTGGTGATTGTGAATGCATGCATTTTATAAAAACCACATTCCCAATGTGTGTTAAGCCAGTTAATTTACCACAGTAAACCCACCAGCTGAAAATAACAATGTCCACTTACTGATAGCCGACAGGATACAGCATTCTCCCATTTGAGGACAGCTCTGACAACACACCAAGTTTTTGAATCTGCAAAGAGCCTGGACAAGGAAGAAAGAAAAGATAATTGATTACAGCACACCAAAGGCCGTATGATGTACAGCAGGAACATTACATCCATGCACAGAAGTCAGGTGGCTTAAACCAAGAACAGAAAACACTCAGATATTCTTACCAATCGTCATGTTTATTGATTCTGGCTCTAAACCTGTGAGGAACTTCCTTCTGAGATTGATCCCTTCAAAGTCCACGTAAACCCGCCGGGCAACTTCAAAACCTTTTCCAGTCACCATCTAAAACAGAAATGGGAAATGAGTTAAGTGTAGAAAAATCCACTGGTATGTCGTGTGTGGATAAACTGAAAGATTATAAAACTAAAAATAAAAGAAGAGAAACGAAAAGAATAGCGTCCATACCTTTGCACTGACAAGATCCTTGTGTTTGTAGCAGTACACCTTCCTGTCTTGCTGAAACACACAGTCCTGAGCACGAGCACACATGAAGTGGAAATTACTCTGGCACGTTGCAAGACAGCAGCCAACAGTGGCTCCTGTTTGCCCACAACGATCGCAGCGCTGGAGAATGAAGCACAGATACACGTTAGTTAACTGAAAACAGGCCATGACATAGTAATGCAAGTTGTGCCAACTGCAGATGTTCAGTATCTTAAAGGTAACAAATAAACATAGTTATTAGGAAAATGGTTGTCATTTATTTCCTAGTAATCTTACCAGATGGCGCCCTCTTGAGACAGCGCTGTGTACTTGCAAAAGAGCACTGTTGTCCTCATATACCTCTGCAGACCAAAGGCAGCAGTTAATATGGGCCCACTCATTCTGTCCCAAGTACAACAGCCGTCCTGCTTCCTATCAGCATGGAAACAGATTCACAGAAATTAATAAGCAGCAAAGAGAAGCCATTATTATTTAATAAGATTACATGCAGGAAAGACAAGAACACTTGAAAAAAAAAATAGTGATGACTACGGTGTAATGGTACAGGCCAAACAATTATTTGAAAAATTAACCTGCCTGGTCATATAAAGATAACGCATACAAAATGCAGGTGGGTGTTATTACATAGTGAAGTAAAAATGTGTTTCTTTTTGGCAAGTATTCACATACTGCTGTATTATTACATGGTGCTCTGTTACAAGCCCGAGAATACTCCAGATGTGGACACCAGGGGTGCACAGTAGTTTTGTACATACTACTTCCTGTTGTCTGCTTGGATGCATTTCACACTAAACAGATGTATTCTTTATCTGTTCAATATTTCCCTATCTGACCGTATCTGACTCTGGTTAAGCCTCACGCACACACACACACATAATTCGACTGAAGCCAAACTCACAGTGGGAGCACAGTCTCCATACTGTTGGCACAGAGTGCACTGCCTCATATCTGCACTCTCGGAAGTTTCCACATTACTCATTGCATCTGTGAGGATGAAAGAAGACAAAAGAAACATATTTATTTGAAACATAAGAAGGTACAAATAATTAGAGGCACATGGATGGCGTTACAAAGACCATAACCAATAATGCTGCCGATGTAAAGGAAAAAATGAAAATATAAATACATTTTTTTTGTCAAAATGACAAGTTTATTTTTCGAATGCAACCCCAGTGTTTAGAGAGCCTTCATTTTTAATAGACAAATCAATGCTAATCTGGATTGTTGCTCTCTAGAAATGAACAGTCTTAAAATGTCCACAGTTTCTGACTTCCCACAGTCCTTCGCCATGATACAGAACAGGTCACAATAGTTTACATACCATTTGAATGCAGAGGGGGGCCGTGCGACACTCCAGACTGCTGTGAGGTGACTGAGGAGAGCACAGAGTCAGTTCTCCCCGCCTGTGGCCCCCTGGGCTCCCTGGGCTGGTATGTCCTCTCCAGCCACTGTGCATAGCTGTGCTCCTTGGATGGCGGGAGGACTGCATCAGGGAGCATACTACTGCAGAGAGGAGGCCAAAGAAGACATCAGACAACTGTCCATCCATTACAGTGTCCTGACCTGACTGAGTGAATGTGCACTGTATGCAGTGTATTAAGCAGATAGTGTTTACTTAAACATACATAATACATTTACCTGGGAAATTGCTCCGAGGAGTTCCACTTCTTCAGATGGCGTGCAGGGAACCAACTGAACACCTCCTCAATTAGCTGTGAGAAAACAGAATTTTTTTGTCAGCTCAAAGTCAAAACATCAACAGTGTTTGTTTTTGGACAATTTAAGTAAAAGTTTTATCAGTCTTTTAATAGTCTATTTGTCTACTGACTCAGCTATGCATCTCAACAGAGGAAGTAACCACGAATATAAAGGTAATTGAGGGACTAAAGATTTGAGAGGACAGCTAAACTCACTTGGACATAGTGGGCTCTGGCCTGGCTGGTTGGTCTCTGATCCACAGGGAGAAGTTCCTCCTCCTTCAGCCACTTTCTCATCACAGAGGTCACATCTGCATGGAAAGCTTTCTGAAAGAGTGAAAAAGAAAAACAAAGGTCTTCAATCAGGAGCATCACATGACAGCTGGTTTCTGAAGAGCAAAAAAGCTTTAAAGACAAAGCAGGTGTCAATTTTTGACCATTTGTATTTATTGTATTTCTCTCAGCTGACTGTTCTGTTAGTTACTCACTATTGTGGTGTAAACGCCCTCTTTAAACTTCTTCTCTATGGCTTGAAGGTCACACACTGGTTGCTGTTCCCTGACAGTGTGTGTGTTGTTTGATTCCTGGCACTGAAACAGAAGAGAAAGTTAAGACAAAAAAACAATAATACACTTAAACATGAGTCTAATGTACTGCATTAGAACAGGACTACTGAGTAGCTCTTACAGCTTTGCAGATAAGGAGGTGCTGCGTGGAGAAGTCAGAGAGGAGGCCAGTGAGCACCTCCTCCAACCCAGCCGTCAGCTCGATCTGCAGCTTCTCCTTCAAGCTGCTGTGTTCAGACGGGTTCTGGCTGCAGCGTTGACAGGTGAAACACATCTCCTCCGGTTGGTTTGACAGCAACCCAAACAGCTCTTCTGCATTAACAAACAGACACTTTTAAAATGATATAATGTTCATGAAGACTAGACCCGTTATAAGGCTGAGCTGATACTAAAATGTAGACTGACAATGACTGCAGACCACTGATTGGTCTGAGAACAATAGAGTTGTTTGTTGCGTGCACTCCTTTAAAGGATTTGCCAACCTCTATTGATTTTACAAGTAGTATTTTGTCTGTGGCTCAAGTTTCTTCAAGTAATTAGGATGCAGTTTAAGTTAAAGCATGAGTTCTTGTATTCTCTTGCATGCAATAAATAAATAGATTCATTGTGCAAAATTTGATTCACTCTTAATCTTTAGTCCCCTGATGTCGTGTCTCATTGGAACAAAAACTCCGGATCTTTTTTTTTCTTTATTTATGAATGAAATGTTACTCACCTGAAAGACCTTCACATGTGTGATGAATCCAGTGGCGACACTCTGAACACTGAATCATCTGTGTGTGTGGCTTGTTGTCATCATAGCACTTATGGCAGACGGTGCAGAAATGACCTGATGTAAATACAGACCATGCATCAGTCACATCATCTATTCTTGTGCCACATATTTGAAATATGATTGTCTACAAGCCGAGGTAATCCTTCAGAGCATCACTGGACTTGTTGGGTTAACTTATGCACAAGCCTGTGAAGTTTATATCTAATGACTCATGTTTTTAGTGAACTTTTACAAATATGGTTAGCATTCAGAACATGCTGCTGCCTCTCAGAGGTCTTACCTTTTTTGTGCAGGACAGTGCAGTCAGGACAGAGATCCTCCTCGTGGTTCCATGCCAAGTCCCAGGTTTTTCCAGGAGTCACACCGCAGCTTTTACATCGAATGCAGGTCATGCACACCTACACAAACACAACAATGTCACAAAACAGCAAACATATGAGGCCCCCTAACATAGCACAAAAAAACAACAACGCACAAATATCAATGACACACAGGGTGATAGGATTCTTACACACTGCTGTGTAAAATATATCACTTCAGGTAGGTTCCACATAGCCAAATAGTAAACATCTAATATTTAAACTCTTTATTAAAATGACAATTTTGTCATTCTTATGTCTCCAACACAAGGCAAGGGTACTCAAGATAAATTTCAAAACTATCTAAAGAATTACCCAGGGCGTGCTGCAGTTCATCGGTTTTGGGTAAGTTGGTCCCAAGCAGGCAGGGTGGTACGAGGTTTGGCATCTCCTGCACTGCAACACAGGCTAGAGAGGGAAAAACACAGGGGAACATTAATAATGGGTTACATCATGGCTATCTTAAATGTGCAAATAAACTTACAAAAGAGTATTATAATGTTAAAATCTTATGACGTTAGTGTCTGAAAAATGTAGCACGAACAAATTCAGAACTTTCACAACCTAATATGAACAGGAAATGAACATGTCAGTGCACCAGAGCAGAGCAGATAATGTTTGCGAAATCAACTCCAAAAGAATGAATAGAAAACGTGCTTTTACTGCTTGCAATTAAATACATTTAAAAAAAAAAAAAGTTCATATCACTGGTGTGGCTGTAAATGCAAGCCAATAAAAAGTTTAAGGGAAAAAAATGAAACCTGTTTTAACAACAGTCAGGTGCTCATATTATCAATGTTCCTCATACTGGCCATTATTTTTGCTTTGGAAGAAATCCATTTAATTTCTCTAATTTGAACTGAAACCCTGTAAATGCTTCAGATAAACACTGCAAAACACCAAAGGCACGTTAGTGAGGCCAGTATGAGCAACAGGAATAAGTAACAGCAAGTTAATCCTGTTAAAATATCCAGGGAGGCACCTGACTAATGTAAGTCTATCTTTGAACACATAGAAAAGACATCTGTTTTTTGGTTTTACATCATAAGTGAGATTGAATTGCATACTTTTGTGTTTTTGCTTCGACGGCCACACACGTTACAGAATCTGCAGCGCCTGCAGCACCAGTTCTCCTTGTTCTCCTTTATGGGGCGCTCCTCTGCTGAGAGGCAGAAACTGTGGAACGGCTCACAGCAGATCTGGCAGAATATCATCTGAAGACAAAGGAGACCAGTTTAGTTGCAAAAATGTTGTTCTTGGCACTTTGGAGTTTCAACATTTTTCAGGTTTGGAGATATGAACTGGAAAACGTGAATGGAAAGAATATCATTATCAGCAACAGACTATTTAGGCTCCAGTAAAGAGCTGAATTACCTCATGTCGTCCTTTACTGGCACAGAGCAGACAGACAGGTTGTGGTGTGGTGGGGACAGACGTGAGGACGCTGAGGCCGCCCATCAGCCATACATTCTGTACAGCACAGTCCTCCTGGTGGACACAAAGCAAGACGTTAAAAGGACAGCGGTCAGTTTTTCCTCTGTGTTTTGGAGATGCATGAGCGTATTAACACAAAATATAAAGTAAACAGTTTGATAATGATCCTGTAAAAACTATTGTTACCATGGCTGTTCCCAGATATGTTAAAATATTAAAACACAGAATGAAAGCAATTTATATATGACAGATATGCAGTTAATGCCATTAAGCCAGAAATAGACAAGGCTGTTAACTTTTTGTTATTCTTGTTATTAGCTGAAAGTGTGTCACACAGTTCATAGTCCGAACAAGGGGGACCAAATCTGAATCAAACCCCAAAATTTCATCTGATGTGACATCCAATAAAGCACTTCAGTTCTTTATTTAAGGCTGCACAATCCAGTACAGTCTCTAATTGAGCCTTTTAATTTAAAGTTATGCAAAGAATCTTTTAAAACAGTCAAAACCAGCAATTTTTTCCCTTAATACTTCAGTTAGACTGTGTTCTCTCTGAAAGGTTGCACAGCTTGTCCTCTAAGCAGTCCCTCCAGGAATTCACGATGTTGCGATCGCAACAATTCACGCAAATTCAACCAATCTCCATGAATTCTGCGCGAGCTTGCAATTTTGTCCAATCA
>JAUZTA010000010.1:7367721-7379627 GCA_034780835.1 Ctenochaetus striatus | reverse complement strand
ACTGATGTCATCTCGCCGAGGACTCTCCGGTGCAGATTAAACCAAGTCAAGTTCATTTCCAGAAGTCATGCCCGACATGAAGGAACATCAACAAAAAAAATTTATTAATAATTTCTTCCTTAAAAAAAAAAAAACAAAAAAACCCAACAACCTTGATTTACTTTTTTAAAGTTATAAACGAAAAGTGTCCCAGCAGAAAAGGACTCAGTTCAGAAAACAGAATATTTCTGCCCGCTGACAGACGTTTAACAGCACATTTAAAATGTGAACTTATAAACTACAATATAAGAAATGACACAAATTACTCAGACACATTTAATTAATTTTGATGCAGCTTATTAGCAAGATCTTAAAGGAATAAAATTCACTTATACACATTTTATTTATCTTAGCATAAAGACTGGAAACAGGTGGTATGAATTGAACAAAATCTTCCTACGAGCATCTTTAAAACTTGCTCCGAATTTTTTTTTAGCTGGAGACCCAAAAGGGAAAGCTGGTGCCTCCGGTGGCTGTTTCTTGCCGAGCAGGCGTATAGGAGGATTTTAGGGCTTTCTGCTGCAGGCTAATATGTTTGCTGAGTTAATTTTTAAGGTGTTAATATGTCAATAATGTCTTCACAGCTTGTTTCTGCTGTTTCAAAGAGAGTGGAGCTATTTTGGAGCTTATGTGTGAAGGTGTTGTACCTAATTTTAAAAAAAATCCTCACTTATTGAGCATGAATTTATATGTACTGTTTACACAGTACATAATACCACCACAGCAGACACACACATAACAGTTTGAGATACAATACACTTCAAAATATGCAAGATAATATTAAGTTACATGGGAACATTTACTGCACTTAACTACAAAGGAAAACAAGCTGCACTGCTCATCATACCATTATTGTGCACTACATTTAAAACATGCACCGGAAATATGGCATGTATTATTTAACATATTATTAATGCATGGTAAATTCTAATGGGAATAAACATGCATGTCTTTAGAGAGCATTAAAAAAAACTGCATGGAGACAGTGAGGCATAAACTGAAGGAGATACAGTACAAACCGAAAGGCTCACAGCTTGGCAACAGTGAACATATCCAGTTATGCAGTGTTGATTACTTGGCCTAGATACAACAATATGGATTATTCTTATCCTCGCCGCTCTGAAAGATGTGATGCATCACAGGGCAAAAAGGGTTTCTAAGTTCACTGGTCTATATTGAACATGTAGCATCAGAAAGCCGATGTTATGGTGCTGTCATGCTGAGATATTTCCCTAATACAACCACCAGGTCTGTGATTCAATTAAGCTCTGTTTTTTTTAGTTTTCTGTTATCACAAAATCAAATAAAGGAACAGCAGCAAAAGAGATTTACAGATTTAATGTAGACTTTGAAGAAAGTCCAGCTTCCTGCACCAGTGTCTCTTATTTGAGCACATGAAAAATTATGAAAATTCATTATTAACCCATCACTGAAGCAAAGAAGCTCTGGCTTGATTAGAAGTAATTACTTGACTGCAGACCAAAAAAAATTTTAAAAAAAAGAGAAAACCCTAAATGAGATCTGGACTGAAAGCTACTGGCCATTCACACAACACTAAAGAGCATGAAAAGCTCAGCCTGCAGTCCGTGGGAGTAGCTAAGCAGCCGTGCAAAAGAGACGCCTTTAGAAATCTGCCTACATTCTTTGACGGCTGCCGATTACAACTGATTGGTTTTAAACTTCCACCGAGGCGTCGGAGGAGCCTCCTGACAGAGTTGTGATTGGGAATGAGTGGCCTTACGGTATGCTGTGTCGGAAAACATTAGCGTACACACAGACTGATGTTTAAATAGTGATGCTATTCAAGGATTTTGTGGGAGGGAAATAAAGTCTTATTTGCTTTCAATGATCTGCTTCATCCCACATTTGCTTGATTGTGTTATTGTCCAGTTGAATTATGAATGCCATTCACTGGTATTTTAGGAAAAGATGTCAAACAGGAACATAAGCTTGAGAGAGGAAATCAAAGCCAGCTAAATCTTTCATGAACAGTATAAATAGGGTGTTTCACGAACCTGAAGTGTAGCAGCCAAGTGCTCTCCAAATTACAACCTGAGTTATTTTCCACTCTTGATCCTGTGCTAACAGAACAGTAAATGGAAAAAAAACCCAATGCCCTTTAATTTAAACCTAAATTGCAAGCTGTTCAATCTGATATTTGTCTGTTTGTTAATAAATCCAAACTCAAATGGGGGTGTGAGGATTTTTTCGTTTTATTTTACACCTTTAGGGTTCAGTGTGTATGGTTTAGTGCCACCTAGTGGTACAGTTGTAGATTGCAATGTGTTGGGGAGCCTATGATGGCTGTGAAACTCAACAAAATCATGAAAAGACCTTCATAATTGCTTAATATGGTTTTTTATAACCTGGGCTAAGGAGATGTACCCTGCAGAAAAGCTCATTCTAAGGTAATTAAAACACAATATTTACATTTTTATCATAAGGAAAATGTATGTTATCCATGGCTGAATACTTTTTTGCTATGTTAATTATTTATCACATTAAAGATGTGCAACTCACCATATTCAAAAGAGGTTTGCAAGTGTAGATGCATTTTCTTTTCCTCTTTAACAACAAAAGAGATCAAGCATTTTAATAGTGTGAGCACGTGTTAACACCAGGAAATGGCATGCCAGTGCAAGTACATACCAATTAAGCCCGTGGCCGCTTATCAGGTTAATCCAGCGGTGCACCTTGATCATTTCCAGCCGAGTATGCACGTCCTTATGACAAAAAGAAAGTGAAATATGTTCTGTTTGCATGTAAAGGCGGATGGAGTCATCATTTTCAGTCTCACTATACTCATATAAAAAACTGAGATGATCATTAATCAATAAGACTGAAATCTTCATTAAATCTGCAGACAGGAATCTGAAGTGTTCAGGGTTTGAATTTGACCCAGTGGACATTAATTCAGAATAATAAAAATGATCTTTGTGTGTTTGTCTGAGATGCATGATGCTTTCCTGCTGTCACAGTTTACGCCCATTAAAACAACAGAGAGACGCGGAACCAGGAAGTTTTGCACCTGTTGCTGCCGTCTTTTTGTCTTCTTTCTACACCTACTTCTGCTAGCACAACAAGTGGTATGTAAATCAAATGTTTGCTTATTGTTTTCACTTGTCATCCCTTTGAAATGTTTACTGAAACTGATTTGGACTTTCGGGAAGTAAATGAAGCGACCTGAGTTTCGTTTTTAAGCCATGAATGCAGGGAAAGATTGACAGGTCGCAATAAATTCCTCTGCAGTGGATCAGAGTGAAAACACATGTTTCTGCTGTTCATAATTAACTTTTAATAAATGTTTTTAAATGTCCAAAGTGTTGTGAAGCCCCGTCATGGCTGAATCTGAGGACGGAGTGCCCAGTAAGGAGCAGCAGCATCAGTTCACCTCCCCCGCCGGTGAACCGGAGGTCACCCTGCCTGCTGCCCGCTCTGAGGACGCACAGGAGCGGGCAGCGGAGGGCGGAGCGGCCCCCTCCTCATACACTGCCCCACCTGTGGACACCACTCCGCTCCAGTTCAAGATGAAGAGGTTCTTCGTGTTGAGGGTAAAATATTTCACTTCTCTCCTTTGAGGACAGAAAAACTTTTTGCTGACGTGATTTGTAGAAAAAGGGAACAATGCTGCTAGTTACAAAACGTCCCAACGGTCAAGGTGCTAGCTAAACATTAATGTTATTTTACTGTAACACCCTGTACATAAAAGTTACTTAAATTTATTAAAGCTGTTTAAACTCAAGAACTAGTTCTTAACAAATTTAGTTAGTAGCTTTATTTACCATATGTGTTTTCATTTCTTAAGTACAACATAAAATGGTTAATGTTAGCTTAGCATTTGATGAATTTTCCAGAATTAGCTTGATGCTAATTTTCATCTACAATCCCTCCTTAAATATTGTACTTTTCGGACTATAAGCCGCACCCACTCAATTTAACAACTAAAACCCCTAAAGTTGTCTTCTTCAGTGTTGGAATTTAACAGCCTCAGAATTACTTTGTCACACACTTCCTCGTTTATTTTCGTCAATAAATTAGCCGCATCGTAGTTTAAGCTGCAGGGTTCAAAGCGTGTGAAAAAAGTAGCGTCTTATAGTCCAGAAATTAAGGTAATATCCAAAGATCTCAGATAAAAGGTTCATTTAGCTTTTTGCCTTTTTGTGTTGCCCATTCATTGCTTTCCACAGTGAATGTGGTGTCAACAAAGGCATACAGCAATTTCTTGGATCGGCCTTAGCAAGGTTCCTACATGGTGACCTTGTATTAAGTTCTATACCAAGAACATTATTTTCAAAAAGTCAGATTATCTTGAAATTGGTATTTTAATGAATTATTCAATTTCACTACTGAACTTTCCTCTCTGTTGTCCTTTTCAGACGGCTCACAGAGGACCGTCAGCCAAACAGACAGAGTCCCAGTCCGACACCTCTAACCCCGCCTCGACCCCGGCCAACACATCCGGTCCCTCCGGTCTCAAATCCAAATCCTCCGGAAAACCTGACAACTCCGACGGAGAGGACTGGGGACGGGAACAGGAAGAGGAAGAAGAGGAGGAGGAAGACGACGACGACGATGACGCAGATGAGGACTACGAGGCCCCGGGGAATCACTCGACCTCTGCAGGGGGCAGCACTCAACCCGCCCCTCAGACGGAGTGGACCTGCCCTCAGTGTCAGACCACCTTCACCGACAACGACGACTATCTGAGTCATGTGAAGATGGAGCACGGCAAGGTGGGACACACTGCCTCTGATGTTTATTTTAATGTAAATGTGTTGATGCAAACTGTTAAACCAGCTCCTTATCTCTGTTGACGGAAAATATCCTGCGATCGTGAAAGCAGAAAAAAGAGCTTTTGTTCATTTCCTGTCTTTACTGCTGCATATTTGAGTTTGAGACTTCATATCTTTTTATCTTATCTCTCCTTCCCTCTGCGTGCGTGTGCTGCCAACTCCAAAGTTCCCCTGTCGTATTTGCGGAGGCACGTTCAGCACGTCTTCCAGCCTGAGACGTCACGAGCGGGTCATTCATGAGGGCAACAAGAGAGTCTTCCATTGCCAGTGAGTCACTTTAGCTTTCCACAAACAGATAAGGGTTTTCTTTGTGTACAAAAAAAAATGATCCTCTACTAAAATTTCGAGTGTTAAATGTTAGAATTGTGAAAAAAGTTACTTCATTTGTTGGCAGCAGCTTAGGCATTTTGATAAGTAGAACTAGGTTGATAAATTAGCCTCATTATTTTATTGTATGTTTATACAGATATCATGGCTCATAAATGAAAAGGAAGTTAAAATGCAGAAATAGTAAAGTAGGTTTTGAGGTAATTCAGATAAAGTTTCACACAGAGAACCGACAGATATTCACAATGTAAAATTCCACATTCAGTATGTGTCTTGTCTGTTTTTAGAATTTCTTAATCTTGTGTAATCTCGGGATTAAGTGATCAGAGCTGTTTAATTATTACTTCTCAGATATTGCACAGAAGGCAAACGCACGTTTGGCAGTCGGTTCTTACTGGACAAACATATCCGGCTCCATCACAGAACCACAGACGGACAGGTGAGTACAGACAGCGAAGTTCCTTCTGTTTCTGGACATTTATAGTGTCTGTCTTTAGTTGTAGCTTAAAGCTGCATCCAAACTCAATACTTTATAGTTATCAGAAGCAGGTTTTGGATGTTCAGTATCTAAACTGAAAGGGTGACAAAATGAATTTCACTTAAAGCGTAACTTCGCTCCCACATTCTATAAGCTCTCTTCATACCAGACTGGGATTTTATGGTTAATATCATATCATTAAAATAAACCTGATTTAAATCAGAAAATCCTTTTTTTAAAATTTTTTAGCTCAATTCCAGATAATTAAAATAGTACTTTGGGTGTTGAGCCATTTTCGATCCATGAAATCAGCTGAGTTTGGACCGCAGCGTTTGTTTCCATCAGCATTTAAATTTACTTTGCACCTTTTGCTTGCCTTGTGCAATAACACTGCAAACATTGAGTCACTCTTCTTTTTTGTCTCCTTAGGGCCCCCCTATGACGAGGAAGCGTGCCGCCACAGGGGGAGAAGGCCCAGGTAGCTCCTCAGAACAAGACGGTGAAGGCGGACCTCCAGGAGGCAGAACAGGAGACGAGGAAGAAAACACCACAGAGGACGGGGAAGAGGGTGCAGGTCCCGCAAAGAGAACCAGAGCGTCCATCGCACTGACGTCAGCGCCAAACGAACTGGAGGAGGAAGACAACATTTTCCGTTGCGTCCCCTGCGGCTTCACCACCGAGGACGGGGCTGAGTTTCAGCGTCACATCCCCCAGCACCGGGCCGACACCGCCTCCTTCCAGTGCTTGCAGTGCGGCGTCTGCTTCGCGTCGGCCGGCTCTCTGGGCAGGCACCGCTTCATCACCCACCGCGTGCGGGACACCCAGAGCGACGCCGACCGCAGCACCCCGCGCGCCCACGGCTCCCCCGACGGCTCGCCGGCCTCCTCCCCTCAGGGGCTCGGCGAGGACGGGGAGGGGAACCTGAGCTGCAAGGTGTGCGGCCGGCGTTTCGACAAGGCCTCGGACCTCAACACCCACTTCAGGACCCACGGCATGGCCTTCCTCACCGCACACAAAACAGACAAGCCCCAGTAGAGAGCGAGGAGGGGCGGGTCCTTCGAGACTGGCAGATCTACAACAGGGAGTCGAGGGTCATGATGGAGGAGGGGGAGGGGCTGTAGAATATGAATGTCGATCCTGAGATGAATCAGCTGCTTCCTGTGCAGTTTTTTTTTTTTTTTTTTAAGCCACCATAAACAGTTTTACTCTATCTATGGCACCTCTTCTGTGCAATTGTAATTGCATGTTTGATCACGTTACTGGTTACTTAACTAAACACACCTGTGATAGACTCTTGAGTGGAAAGGCTCTCGAACCGCCCCCCCACCACCAACCAACCAACCAACCCCAACCCGAGCAAAGCATTTATATATCAGCCATACTGTGTCTCATACGTCTTGTCCATCCATTTCAGTCTCACTCTGCACATGCCTGTTTTATAATTTAACACACTTAAATACACACACACACACACACCTGTGCCGATATTTTTGTATTTAACATTGTTCATGTTATTCATACTCGTCTGCCTCGAGTCCACGCTAATATTCCCAGCATTGGATCAGTCTTAGCAGCTCGCGAGGCTGCTAAAACTGATCCCAGGTCGAGATCTCAAGAAGTCTGAAGCATGAAGGGGAGTGTTTTTGGAGAATTTGACACTGATTATTATGTTGCTATAATATTTATTTATACGAAACACATTACTGCTGTTGGTATTTGTGCGAGTCGGTTGCGTGAAATCTTACTAGACGGTGCGATTTACCTGCAACAGAGACGTGATATGAGAATCATTAGGAGACGAGGTTACCGGAGGTCTGTAACCCGTGTAGTGTGAATAATGTGTGATGTTGTTAATCGTTTAAGCTAGAAGAAGAGGAGAGGTCAGGCTTCCTGCCAGTAGTATATGTGTACGAGTTTTGCCGTGTAAATACATATAATTACACTAAAAGAAAGCGTTCTGGTTTTAGTAACTTGCTATAATGTGAATACGTATAGTATTTGTACTTGTACTGTTCCCTTTTTTTCCAAACAATTTGAAGTTTAAAAGAAAAAAAGAATTCCCTTCCAGAGGTAGCTATACATTGTAATTACAAAGCAGAGGGAGAGTGTGGGGGTCGTGTTGTCTTAATGTGTATGAAAACAAATGTTTATCTCTTTGAGACGGTTCTTTTTTTATCTGCGGAATCAGTGCTTGCTGTATTCACATTTCTTTTGTATGTTTCAAAAACAGTCTTCATGGCCTATGAGTGATATTTTTTTTTTGTTTGTATCTTTTATATGTCATGATATCATATTTATATAGCTCAATAGTGAAATTTCATGTCATTTTCTTTTCCATGGTTGTGGTCTGCTTGCTGAAATGCCATACACTTTTGTGCTGTTTCGAAATAAATGTGTAAAAGAGACGATTCACTCGTGCAGCAGGTTTTTCAGCAGTCGACGCTCGCATAAATGCCAAAATGCTTTTCAGTCACAAAGCCGCTGATAATGATCCATTGGTTTGTTTACCACGTTTGTTAGCTTAGCATGTTAGCATGCTGTCATTTGCTAATTAGCACTCAACTTACAGCACCAAGGGAACAAAAAAAACCATTTGGATTAATCTTTTTTTGGAGCCATGAATGTTTGCAAAATATTTTATTTCAGTGCATTTAATAGTGTACAACCTGCAGGTGGCACTAGAGGAAAACTGCAAGGGGCTACTTATGTAGGTTTTATGCTCCAGGGATTGTGAATAGCACTTAGCACCTTTTTATCAAAAAGTTTTTTATCAATGCGGTGAAGTTTAGATTGAAGGTTCAGTGTGTAGGATTTATTGACATCTAGCAGTAAGGAGCTGCAGAACCTACTGTGGCCACAAAAACTCACAAAAAAAAAATAAAAAAAAAATGGAGCCCTGCTGAGAATTAATGTTTAGTTTGTCCATTCTGGGCTACTGGAAACATGGCGGTGCAACATGGCGAACTTTGTGGAAGAGGACTTCTTCCTCTGCAGTTTTATAAGGCTAAGTCCCTTAATTTCAAGTGATCATACACTCATGAAAAACATTTTTAATTTGTGTTGCACTCTAATTCTGCCATATTCTTTAAGGAGACCCCCCCTGAATCCTACACACTGGACCTTTCAACATAGCTGTGCTTGCATGTGTAATTTTGCCAACAAAAAAAAATTCTGAAAATCAAAAATACAATCTATATATTTTAGTGAATAAGTTATGTATATTTACAAAGACAGCTCCAGTGAGTATTAGACTGTAAATTTGCTAACTTGCACATTACAGTTTTTCATTTTTTAAATGTTAATGCTACAGTTTGCTCATGGGTTTTTCACAGCCAGGTTCAACCCCATCCAGTTCCAGCCCTGTCTTGCTCTCAGTGGCCTCCTGACATGAGGACTGGAGCTCAGATGGAGTGGTGGGATGGTGGACTTCAATCATCAGCTCATAGATCAGCGTTCCCAGTAGCCCCCCGATGCAAGGAATCACTATAGGCACCCACCACCAGCCACCTCCAGCCCTGCAAAAACAGTCAGGTTACATACAAATAGATTGAGGAAGGATTAAAAATGACATGGTCTAAATCCTGAAACTACTGACCTGAAAACCTCAGGCCCCCAGCCAGCAAAGTACGTGAACAGTCGAGGTCCTATATCCCTCGCTGGGTTGATGGCGTAGCCGCTGTTGGAGCCCATCGCAATGCCAATGACCAACACTACTCCCCCCACCAGCACAGGCTGAAAGCCATCAGGGATGGTGCCGTTCCTCTGGTCCCCAAGAGCCAGGATACACAGCAGCAGTGCAGCCGTGCCCACAAGCTGAACAACACAAAAAAAAATGTTATATAAACATGCAGAAAGGCTGTGTGCACATCTTGTATTTAGGCAATAATCGGTTTAGTGGATGACTTCTGACAGTATCTGACCTGGTCCACAATACCCCCCCACAGACTGAGGTAGTCAGCCGGGTACGTGCTGAAAATGCCTGCTGTGGCCGTGGGACCTGACACTGTCAGCTCACCGCCTGTGAACGCCTGGATGGCATCTGCAAATATGTAAAAAAACACAAAAATAAACAGATATTTGCAAGAGTTTTATCCATGCTGAACATTATAACATAGAGAACGTGGATATTTACTGTCCAAAAACACCAAGCGGAGAACTAAATGTTTATTAATCCACAGCTGAAAATGGTTCCACATAAATCAACTATTTACACTAATTTGAGCAACATTAACTAAAAAACTATGGTACTAAGCTGTTTTCAGAAGTTATTTTGCATTTTTAGAGAAATAAACTTTAATTTATGATAACACACCATGGTACTGCAGAGCAATTGTGGCAGCAGCCAGAAAGGCTCCAATGATTTGGAAGAGGACGTAGAAAGGAAGCTTCCTCCAGGGATGTCTGCCCAGGAAGCACAGGCTCAGAGTCACAGCCGGGTTCAGATGGGCACCTTGTCGAAAACAATAAGAAATGTTCAGGTCTGGAATTTAACTTCTCATAGTTTAAAATGATTCAAAAATAAATGTTTTTAGTCATCTGATATTGTCACAAGAAGACATTTTTAGATATTCTATGCATGCACATGAAACACCGTAAAGAAAAAACAGACTTGCACAATAAATAAAGTGATATTTAATAAATACTATGAATGCATTTTTTTGTGTTTTAGACAATTAGAACTACAGAAGAATAATCAGGGCATAAAAAGAAAGACAGAAAGATTATAAAAGGTAAAAGAGTTGGTCATTTTTGTTTTGGTTAAAGGCAGAGTATTCTTACTTTTTAAAAAATGTTTTTTCCAGTAATGTCCTTAATTTCAGATTTTATTTTAGTATTTATTTACTTTATTATTACTAAAAAAGGCAATAGTTTTGTCTCTTTTTTAAGGTTTTGGTGACAAAAATGTAAAATTAATTTTAAAAAAAGTACCCCATCACTCTAGCTTTATTCTTAAGTAACACTGTCAGATTTCACTTCAGTTGAGACCATTAATTAGTTTATTATTACCATTAATTAGCCTTTCAATGCCCATTAATGGCCAGTATGTAGGATTTAGTGGGCGAGGTTGCAGATTGCAACCAAATGCCCACCCATTACCTCCCCCTCCCCCTTTAAGGGTGTAAGAGGACCAAAAACTTGTGAAAAATCTCCATTCAGATTCTATCATTTGAGTTTGGTTCGTCTGTTCAGGGCTACTGTAGAAACATTATAGACTCCCTGAGAGAAAACCGACTCCATCTGAAGACATAAAAGCTTCATTCTTAGGTGACAAAAATATCAGGATTATGAGTCATTTTCATAAAACCCCTCACCTGAGACTCCTCGAGAGGCATACACCCCAAATGTCGCTCCCAGAGCAAAACCCAGATTAATTGACAGGTACTGCCCGTTCTTCTCTCCAGATGTGGTCACCTGGGCAACCCCACCACATCCAAAAAGCTGCAATTACATAACAGAAAGGGCAGTGGTTGGTGATTAAAGCAATCTGAGCACAGAAGAAAACGTAACAGAGCGATAAAATCAAAACCTGATAGCAATCTGCAAGACACCAAGGTGTTAAGGATTAGATTAATCCCTGATGTGATGAAACTTTGGTTAGCTGGCACAGTGTTTTCTAAGACTAAGCTCTTCTTTTTTTATGATTGTCAGTTCGAAGCAGGTTTATGGTTTGTGTTGTAAATGTTTGTTTTGTTTGTCCCGCTGAGATGAGACGCCTGAATGCAGCCAGCAGAGCCGAAGAAATATCAGCAAACATCCAGATGATACTGATGAGCAGCAGTTACAAATGCACAAATGCACCTCTTTAGCCCCCCCCCCGTCAACCCTGGTTACCTCACTCATCCTTTGCCCCCTCCCCTGCTCAGTGGCACTAGCCTTTATTCTGTCTGTGCCAGGCCAAAGTCCTCCAGTTATCCATTGTTTGGATTTACAAGTTGCTTCAACAAGACAGTAAGCATGTGATTGATTTTAGATTGAATGATTAAAATCATGAAACATGCTGTTTTTTTTATTTAAATTAACCAGAGGAGAAGAAATTGGGATTGTTTTTTGTATTTTACAGCTTATTCTTTAAACACATTTCTATGTTTTTGCCTCAGTAGGTCAGGTTTCAAACATTCAGGCACAGTTAAAGTGTGAATCATTTGCTGCACTTTGACAGATGAACACACTGGCAAAAGATATGGAGATATGGTTAACCTCTGCTCTTATTACAAAGCAACAACTTAACATCCATAAAAAAAAAAAAAAAAAAAAAAAAAAGGACACAC
>JAUZTA010000010.1:7337354-7352352 GCA_034780835.1 Ctenochaetus striatus | reverse complement strand
TGCGGGTTATTTTTAGGACGTAACCCCTGCGATAAATGAGGGACCACTGTATTTGAAAATATGTGCAAAATGTTACATTTTACACACTTATAAGGACCTTACAGAGTGACGAAAAATGGTAAAGTTTCCCTTGCTGGGTCACCAAAATCAAATTTTTTTTCTTCTCTTTCAAAGTCGGGAAAAATGCAGACTTAGTGCCATCAGAGGAAAGGTCACAAGGACAACAAAATAAACTCTTTCCCTACAGAAGATGCAAACACACATTAATTTTAATTTCTTCAAAACGCATCCATTTCCTTATGATATTATGATGTCTCTGTTCTTTATGAGAAGAAATAAAACAAGGAAGAGAAAGAAAAAAAACAACTGAGTCAGGGTTCGGAGCAGGGCTGTAACAGAAACCGCCAGATTTACTAAACTTAAGTTTTCTCACCGGAAACACAGCAGGTCCGTACTGGAAGGTATTGGGCAGGCCTGGCATGCCAGTGTAGTAAGGGAGACTGGTGTAGCTGTAGCCAGGCGGCAGCGCGGGGTTGAGGAAGGGCTGCTGCGTGGTGTGATGTGTTTGGGTCTGGTTCTGTTGTGTCTGAGCTAATGTGGTGGCTGGAGCAGGGGATGACGCGTCACCTCGACCGAACTTTGACAAGTCGCCTGCAAATATAAGGACACAAAAGGAAGTGTTAAGGAACATATGTCACACACGAGGTCAAGAAAATAGAAACAACATAAATAGACAAAAGGACATGCAGAGAAATATTAGATTTTTGGCTCGCTGGTCAAGTGTCAGGTGCTGCAATGCTGAAACATTCTTGTCCCTAATGGAACAATCTCACCAAAAAATAATTCATAAACACACCACTATCCCAATATTTGTAACAGGATATACATTTAGATATAGATATTTCAGTGTTTGAATTATTGGCATGAATATTGGACTGCATGTATAAATCTAAGAGCTCCTCAGATAATGGCTCACCAGAGTAGGGGTTGCTCGTCAGGTTGCCCTCTCTGCCAGTCAGTGCTGTTGTGGGTGTTGCAAAAGGGATGCTGTAATAATCCTGGAGGGAGAACATTTTTTTGTTTAGAAATGAATTATACAGGCCATGAAGCGATGAAGAATGACTCGCTTTGCATCATGTTTGTACTGCAGCAGCTGACGACTCCTCACAACACTAAACTCACCAGCGGTATTCTTGTCTGCAGCATCTGTAGGTCATCATAGCCGTACACCTGAGGCTGAGACGAAGCACGAAATATGTCAGAAAATTGTGTTAATATGTCTGTTACATGGTATGAACTTTATTAAAGACAGGTAAAGCTCAGACTGTAGACCCAGGCAGGAACCTACAGGGTAGGCGTGCAGTAGTCCAGGAGCCATGATGTATGGGTTGGGCAGTAGAGGGGGCACTCCGGGTGGCAGGTTTGGAGGTGCTTTCCCTATAGACACAAAGCCAATAAAAAAAATATTAAAAACACATCACTTTACCCAACAAGTCAAGACTAATATCTAATAACCTAAACTACACACAGTGAAAATATTGTACATAAAGTGCAAAATGACGACTTAAACTACAGGAACAAAGTAAAGCAGAACGATCTGTCATTCTCCCTCAGCTGCATCAGTAAATAACAAGACTGCAATACACCACGTGACAAACTATGGACCGGCAGAGGGAGCAAAGACGAACACTAACTAACATGTGTAATGTGTGTGTGTGGGTGAGAAAGAGGAGACAGAAAAAAGCTTGAGAAGAAAAACCAAATTAAAAGCAAGCTGAGTCAGAATCATGGAATCTTCGCCAGTGCGAGGAAACGGAAACCAATTCATCCGACCCCAGTTCTGACACAAACATCCCGCTCAGGGTCACTGTCTTTTATCATTTTTAATTAAAAGATGATCTCTGTGGAAGCAATGGTTTTGCATTCAGTCTTTTACCAATGATGCATCTTTGCCAGTTAATGCTACAGATTAACACAAACACCTGAAACACCACCGCAAAATATAATATAATGAAGCTAAAGAGATCTGTCAGGAAATCAATTATCAGAAGTGACAACATAAACTATGATTATAGTTACACTTTTAAATTTTCTACTTTATATGATCACTTTCAACAAGCTCTCATAGGCACAAGGATATTAGAGAGGTCATTATTTATCACCTTGTTGAATCAAAGCGTAGAAAAATGAGAGATTACACAACCAAATTAACAGCACAACCAAGCTTCACTTAATGCTCTCTTGCAATTATTTGTTGTTGTTTCACCTGCACACTCAGTGGCAAACCACAACTGAGGCAGAACTGCTGCAACCACAAATTTATGTTAAAACCCAACCACAGATGCATATGATCATGAGTCCCTTTGACCAGCAGGTTATGTAAAACCTTTAAGTCCTGACATCAAATAACCAAGACTACTATTACTTCACTGAAAAAGCTACTTCAGCTCAAATACTTTAACTTTTGCTGAAAAATTTCAAGTTGCAGTACTTGAGAGTAAAAACTGTCTAAAAGGAGGAGGGTATAAATCAAACACAGTGTGTTTTTCACTGAAGTGTTTGTGGTTGTGTCCGTGTCAAACCTGAGGATGCTGCAGAGCCGCGTGTGGATGAGGAAGTAGCTGAGGAAGGAATGGCCGAGCCCGTCGTGGAGACCGAAATGGTGGCGGCTGCTACAGCTGGGGCACCCATGGAGGCAGTGTTTAGGCCCATGGCCAGACTGCTGACGGGGCCGAGGCCGGAGGGGGCCGAAACTGTGGCAGAGCCCACTGAGGACGCCTGAGGGGCCCCGAGTGACACCTGTGCAGCAGCTACCGAGGAAGAGGAGGATGGGACTGACGAAGACGGCACGGCTGAAACGGAAGAAGGGAAGGAGGAGGAGTGCAGGCTCGAGTCGCCGTCTACGCTGGGATGCTGTGAAGACGGAAGGAAGAAGAGAAAAAAGATGTGGTTAGGACTGATGAGATTACATTTCCATTAGAGTGAATGAACATCTAATGTGTCCGACTGCCATCACAGGAAATGCAGTTTTGAAAATGCCTACAAAGATGGAGAGAAATAAATTCTCTGGTGTGAGCCTTTAAACAGATCTCATGTTTTCTGTCCAGTCTGCTCTTTCTATCCTCATAAGAAAGCAAGAGATAATATGGTAGAATCACATAAGTATTGGTATAAATACAGAAATAAATATAGAGGACCCACCAATAAGCTTGAGTTGGAAGTCCGAACTGAAGATGGAGCAAGGCTGTTCTGCTGTGATGGATGAGAGCTGCAAAAACAAATAACAAGAGGGTTCAGATCACGTCTCACCAGTCGCCAAACCACATGACATTCATCACCCCGAGGTCATAATTTGTGATATGAGTTACTACTTTACTGTTGGTGCTGATTTAGTTGCATCTTACTTGTTGTGCTGAGGAGGGGGGATGGTGCTTGGAGGCAGGTCCTCGCTGTGCCCCAGAGCACTCAGGGATGTCTGATTGGATGCAGTCAACAAGGAGGCAGGGCTGTCAGTCAGAGTGCCCATGCTGGAGACGGACGCCTGAGTGACTGGATCAGAGGCCGGCTTGACGGATACTGCAGAGCCTGCTGCAGCTGGGCAGTGAGACAAGAGACTTCCTGAATAAAATCCAATACTGAATGATCTGGAAAAATAGTCTGTGTCTGTGTCTGTGTGTCTGTGTCTTTGTGTGTGTGTGTGTGTGTGTGTGTGTGTGAGTCAAAATGTCTCAGACAATTTCAACAATCCCCAAGAAAAAAAGAGAGGAGCTTTGTAAACAGACACTTACCTTCCACAGACTGTGTTGCTTGTATTGTACTGAAGCCATTCTGTAAAACCAACAATAAAGGTGAGCTCAGAGGTTTCTATGGAAACAGACCATTGATAAAAAGTTAAAGGGTGTTGGGCTCTTGTTTTATATGCCAGGCATTTTAACTCCAGGTTTCGGAACCAGAGGTGCATTACAATGACCCTAACCTCATAAAAGGAAAAAAGGTTGGAGCGTACAGGGGATGGAGCTCTGGCACTCAGTGTACAGTTCATGAAGAACATCTGTTCTCTCCGTCATTCTTAGGTTAATGATCTCTAAATGAGTTTAGTGATGAGGAAAGGATGACGGAGGTCGACCTAGTTTAAACAGGAACCTTAAATCCTCAAGACATGAAACATTGCTGACATGAATTCCATAAGAGGGGAGTTGAATTCTGCTTTTCTATTACCTTTTTTACACTTAATGCACATAGTAGGATGATATAAATACAACTAATGTATCATCACAGTTTGTGAGGTTCTGTAATTTTCCATTCTATGATCAAGTCAAGGCTCTAAATACTTCACTAGCACGACATCACAGCATGTTTTTTAATCCAGTTGAGGTGTAAAAGGGGGAGCTTTGGTCTTACCTTGGGCTGCATATCCTTCTGAGGGGAGGAGGAGACTGAGGGGGGGTAGCGCCGCGTCTGAGATGCTCTCTGATCGTACAGGTCCATCTGGCTGGAGTTGGAGAGAGCTGGAGTTGACTCACTGCAGATTGTAATGGTATCAAAGTCAAGTTTGATCGTGTTCTTGGGGAACAAATGCTGGTTCTGACTTGAAAACTGATGACCATGACTGGAATTTTACAGCACTTTCAAAGACTAGAAAATGCACTTAATGTGATGACACCAGATGCCACCATGTAGCATGACGGCAGGACTGAATACTGTTAAGATAAATTAAAACTACAAACAAGTTTCCTCTGACCTGGTGAGTGATAATGAACGTTTAAGCACCTCTGCAGAGTCAAGAGTTTTTAATGTACCAACCTGCTCGGACTGGTGTAGAGGCTGTTCTGAACCTGGTTAGCTGGCGTTGCGGTGGTGGGGGCGGACTCGTACTCTGGTAGAACTGGTTCTGACCCAAACTGCAGCGCCCCGAACTGAAGATTGAGACCTGTGATGTCTGTTGAGCCAGGCATCTCTACCGCCATTGCAGGAATCTGTGGAGGATCAGCGAGGAAGATTTTAGACTCGTCCCACACACACACACTTAAAACATTTTATTCATTCCACCTGCTGATGTTGTAAAAATGAACTTCTGGTGTGTTCCTTTTATTACTTTAAAAAGTTGTTCACTCTGGTGAAAGCACCACACAAAGAGCAGCAACAAAAGTCATGCCAGGATAAGTGGATGAATGTTTAAGAGAAGCTTTTACCAGATGAGTGCTGTTGTAGACAGGGTGCTTTCTAAGCAGCATTTGAAGACTTTCTGAGCAATTTTTCAGCCAGAATTTTTTCTTGCAATTTCAATTTGAATGCTACCTTTGTTGTAATGGAGGTCCTCTTCTTCTGCTGTTTGAGTTTGTGCTGCTGCAAAGGCAGTGGACTCTGGGCATCTGAGGAACTTGGTGAAACTTGCTGACCTAGAGAAGGAACTGCTGCCATTTTGGGAAGGGAGGAAGCAGGCGGAGGCACCACATGGGGTGCGGATGTTGTTTGTTGGGGTAAAGGAGAAGACGAGGAGACAGAAGAGGAAGGAGGCAGGCCTTTGTCCTGCAGGAAAACATCCAACATGGACGAGGTTGAGGTGGCAGCCTGGTAGGGCTGCCGCTTTGTAAAGGGCGTATGGACCGCAGACTCCGGCTGAGTCTTCATATCTGGTGAAGAGGGGAGATGAATTCAAGTTAGAAACAAAACTGTGCAAGCAGTTTGGATTGTCCTACACTGAAAAAGTAATATATGTAAAAATTATCCTTAACATGTTTAAGGGGAATGAGGGAAGCATTTAGTTCGCTCTGAACTTAGATGTTATATATTTCAAAGTAACTAGAGTAAGACGTCATCTCACCATATTGTCCCAGTGAGGTGGCACTGGTGTCCCAGGATGAAGGGGCTGTGTTGGGAGGTCCGGTCTGGGAGTGCTGGGCTGCCAGCTGGGCCAGCGCCTGGGCAGTTTTATACTGCTCCAGAAACTGAGAGCCAGTGGTCCCTGTGCTCGCTCCTTTAGGGTCCCCTACCTCCCCGAAACCCTTGCTCAGCATGCTGACCTGAAATGCCAGCAGATATGACACACTGTTATCACACTAATGCAAATATTGCTGCTACATTGGTGTAATTATAACACAATGTGAGTGGCCCTATCCTCTCCCTGTGAGGGAAGGAAGTGGTTGAGTTTTTTTAACGGATAATTTGCATCAGTAAGTAAGTTTAAGAGCCTGTAGGTTCAAAACCACACAGCTAAAAAATGCTTCCGTGTTTTTTATGATGAGACTCACCATGTTGTGCTGAGTGTAAGGGGTGCTGGAGGATGTTTGGGAGAGGGGCACCCCTTGCTTGGAGTTGCTGAAAACCAGTGACTGGGACAAGGAGGGGGGCTGGGTGACCTCCATGGGGGGGTTTTCTGTCTCTGAGGAGGAGGGCGGGGGAGTCTTCCCAAGAAGCACCGCAAGGTCAATCCTATAAGAAGATCACAAAATATTTAAAATGTGACCTGTTTCAAATGAACAGCTACTAATAATCTTTTAACTTCAACTATAGGTCATTTAATAATCAATTAATCTGCAGGTTTCTTTCTCAATGAAACATTCGGTCTATAATTTATAATACTTCATGTTGCTTTTTTCCTGCAACAGTTCAAAGCAACAATAAAGGTTTACTGCAGAGCCAGAAAGAAAACACAGCAACTCTTTATAATTGAGAAGCTTGAGTGATTAAAGTTCCCATGAAACAGAGTGCAAATTGATTTTTCCTTGCTCATGTTTACCTGTTTTCTCTAAAAACCAGGAGCTAGTGAGATATCTGTCTTTCATATTGCCTGGGGTTAAAATGCAAGGCTGACATTGATATGTTCAGCCCAATAAATGTGACTGTACTATCAAAATCAGAGCTTCGGCTGAACCAGTAACAGTGGAGCAGGCAAATGCAATTTTTCCTCTCAACCAGTTCTGGGAAGAGCAATTTGCCGGAAAGCATTAATCGAGTTAATAAAGCGCACAACTGACCTCTGTCCTTTGGTGATGGTTACATTCTCTTGAGGCAGAGGCATGGAGGCCACACTGGAAGCCGTGAATATCTTTGTCTCTGAAAGCTGCAGAGGACGAAGAGTGCACAAGTTTTAAGAGAGAGTTATAGCTGGAAGAACAAAAGTAAACATCTAGAATCAAAAAGGGGATCCAGCAGTCAGTGATACGGCACTAAAAAAAGCTCCAACTCCTAATTTTTCTTAAGAAGTGTTCACTTAAGGTTATATTTAGAGCTTCAGCTGTATCCTGAGGTTAAGCGTTGAGACACTCACATCCTCATTCCAGTCCTCAGTGCCCCACTCTTCTGTGGCAGTCCTCCAGGCACCTATGAGTAAAAGAAAATAAAGAACAAAAACAGTTCAATACTATTGTGATGGGCAAAGGGAGTTTTAAACAAAACAGAATGAATAAAACATCAGAAATGAGGAAAGGTTTACCAGGAGCTGAGTCGAACTTCGGCGGGTAGTTTGTTCCTTCACCTGCAGAGTATTCCAACCCTGAAGACAAAGACAGAGGTCAGGAGATCAAAGCTGAATGTAATAAAGACAGATCAGTCTTTGGTCACCTGGACATGCAGACATCTGAATGTAAAGATCTGAGACAATACGTCTGGGATTAGTAAATAATGCATGCTTAAAGACTAAGTTTCTACACAGTGCATGAAAAAGACATGTGTTCTGCAGCTAAATCTTATTTTGAAGGATGCTGAACTTTTTAAAAATTTTATTACTTGAATGCTAAACAGACTCTTTATCGATAAAATTAACTTCTCTCACTGGAAAGCAACAAATTAACTTACTAGCTCCCTCCTCCAGCTCCACACTTCCTGTGTTGTTCCAGGTGCTGCCCCCACTATAGTTTTCTTCTGTCTGGGCTGGCTCTGCATAGTCGGCAGGGTTGAATGTTCTGGAAAAGAAAGCCATAAGAGGGTTGGGTTGAGTATTGGGTGTATGTACTGACCGACAGCTGCAGGGCTCTCGACATAACCACAAACATCAGCCAAAGCTGAGAGCTCACAAGCAAAAATCTGGGTTTTTTATTTTTGAACTTACCCATGACAGGTTAAATTTTCAAGGCAGACTTCAGTTAAATTCTTAATAGCATCAAACCACAAGGGATAACTGCATACTGCTCTGTCAGTACTGTCTGAAATAAGCGGCCAGCATTGCTCTTATCATCACTTGACTTTTTAGCTAATAGAAACACTTCAGAAAAGGAGTGATTGAGGTTGAAGCAGGGAGACAGGAAGAGACGATAAGAGACTGAAAGGAAACCATTACTCTCTTTGAGAGTCTGTGCAGCTAGAAGTGCTGTAGCTGTAGGTATTTAACATCGCTTTTGTTGTTTTTCAAAAAACTCCTTCCCAATAATGCGTGTCTTTCAGTATTCTGAGACATTGGTTTATGTTGAGAAAAATTTACAGCTGGTGCAACCTAGCAACATGATGAAATACAACACTCTTCTTTTGAGTCAAGCCAAGCAGCTTTGATTATTTGCCGAAGATCCTTCCTGCATAAATCTGAGGGCACTCATGACTCGGGCAAACAGATTTAACACCAAGTTCCAGGAAGTGCACATCTTTTTTTATATCCTATTTTTAGAATAAGGAGTAAGACTTTCTATTTTGATCATGTTTTGCTTTAAATCATCTTGTATTATGGCACTTAAAAGTCTCCCTACAAGAACAACAGACACACGAGAGGCGATGCACTCACCTCTCCCCTCCTGCAGTATCATATCTGGGCCCCTTATCAGTCTGGCTTTAGAGGAAAATAATGGCAATTATAAGAAGCACAACAAAGTCAAAGTAGTAGATCAAGCTTTTGTTTTTCAGACCACAATCCAGAGCCAAAGTGGAAGCCAGATGCCTTCGATCTGCTTTGTGCCGGTACTGTAACAAACACTCTACGCCTGTCAGTCAATCTACTGTGCAAGTCAAGCCGGTGTTCTTTCAGTCATTGTGGATAAACACACAGTCCAAAAACCCAAGTCATCACAAGTATACAAATGCAGCCACAAACAAAAAAACTGTTACTACATCAGAGCAGCTGGGCAAGAATAAATGCAGTAATTAAACTCGGGAATTTCACACAGCAGCTTCATCGTAAAGCCATCACTACAGAGCCACGCAGGATGCTGTTGTGAATACATCAGTCAGCGCTCAGTATCTCCTTCATTTAACAAATCTGCATCTTAAAACATCCAGTCTTGTTTGATCTCATGCTTTATCTGTTTAAAAAGTTGAAAAATAACAAACACACTTAGTGAAAAAGCTCAACCAGCTTCAAATGAACATACCTACATGCAGCTGTGTCCTGCAGTGTTAACTTTTTTTAATAGCTTTATGTAGATATGAACTATGAGAGGTCTGCATGGATACAACAAACTCCAACTGGTGCACAAAGGGGGCAAACAGTTGCCCCAAAGAGACAGCAATGTCAGTGATCCAGAGTGGTTTAATTGCAGCCAATACCACTCTGTACGGAAGTGTCACAATCTGAAGGACAGCAATCAACATCATGTTAAAGCAATTTTTAAAACCAAGATTCAATCCGGCAAAAATGAGTCAATAGTGTAAATATCACAAGCAAAACTAACCCCATTTTCCATTTTTCCATTACAGCACACCATCATGGCACAATATCAAACACTGAGGACTTCCTTAAACAGTGCTGCTTGACATGGGATTAACCTTAAACATCTGAAGATGGAGCATCACCAATATTGCATTAAATGAAAAAAAATATTAGCCTCAGATTCTTGGAGCCATAATGATTTCCACCTCTTAAATCCATGTAAATACATTGTGAATTTACTAAAAATCTGACCTGGGGTTACAAGCATCAATTTGGTCTTAGTAAAGCGATAATGACCTTTGTGATGAGCAGCCAGCGATACCTGTCAGACTAATTATCGATTAACTTCTCGTTCCTTAAGTTGGCTGCTGAATAAAAGAGTGAGTAAATTTGTGTCAGTGATTCTTGGCACCATGATTTTTTTTGCATCTTCTTCTTCACTTTGGCTTACAAATGGATATTTGTAGATAGTATTGAATTTATTTATCAATATTCCTCTTGATCATTTTCGGTTTACTGAAGAACAAATCTCTTTCATGAGCTAATCTATCAGTAATGAAGTGTGCTACTTGTTTCCCTTGTGGGCTCACAGAGCTCATTTACATCGATTCCAAGGCTTTCATGTTTGGGCAGAAAGTGTATGTGAGGTGAACGTTACAAGCTGCCTCAGCATCATTTTACATGAACTCACACAAAGTACCAATGAAACATACACAGATGTGAGACAGCCCAATATCATTTGCTTTAAGACAGCTCCCTTTAAAAGCCACAGGTCCAGTTAAGTCACTGTGTTTAACTGACACTGAAGCCAAGCCGGTAAACTATGTTTGATAGCAGCAAGAAGCAAAAGCAATCACAGAAACGTGTGAAGTGAGGTGGTGGGGGTTAGGTAATACCACAACATTTCAGCTAGCACTGCAGGCAATTGCAGGTGGGAAGCCCCAGCACTCTGCTCACCGGCCACATGCTTGCACTATAACCATAACAAACAAAGGGATTTTTGCTGTGTTCCTTGAGATATGCGATATCTGAGTCTACACTCTACAAATAAACTTTATAATTGAAGGACTTTTTCACGGCAACCACAGACCATAAGGACACACGAGGTTTAGTAAACCTAATACTTATTTTAGTGCACCACTACTTTAGCAAACATCTGAATTACACCGCAACACTTTTTCGTTTCATTTGGGTCATGCATACTTCTGAGCCTCTGTGCCTTAAATTTATTTTCTTTTTATGGCACTGTTACAGTAACTCGGGAGTGTATATTCAATCCTTTGTTTTAGTAAAACTGAAAATAAAACTTAGGTTCTCTCTTTGTGAGGAAGCCACTCAGCCCTTGAACTCACTTGAGAAAGCCACATCGTATCACATGTGCTGCTTCAGCAGACCCAAAAAAAGATTTAAAGATGCAGAGTAATGTCACACCTGACTGCTTAACGTCAAAGGCAGGAAATGGGTTATGACAACTAGACAACAATGTCCCCCCCATTAATTGACAACGAGACAAATAAGTCAAGAGTGTCACTGCAGTTGAGAGAAGCACTTCCTTTGTTATGACACCCGCTAGTAAAGCTGCCAGTATAAGACGCCAACCAATAAACTGACATTAACTGCACACGTAGACACAAAACTGACACAGCACAACAAAAGCCCTGAACTAGAGAGCAGGGACAGTTTAGATTAACCTGTTTGTCCCCTGACACCCTTATAAGTGGATTTATTAAAACTTCATTCTGAATGAAATGTTCAGACACTGTCCAGTCCCTAAAGAGAGATATTTGGCCCATGGTGTTATATCCCATTGGCTGATGTTTGTCCTCCCTCCTTTGGATTAGTGCTAAACAATGGACTGGGGTCCTGCTCTCTGGTGACCATGGCAACAGGTAAAACTGGAACAAAAGGCCCTCTGGTTTTAGGCAACGCAGGTGTTCCCTTACCCCATGCCCTGCGCCGAAAATCTGCCTCCTCGCCGCCCGGATACTCCTGGAGAGACAACAAGGGCCTGCTTTAGTTTCTTGGTTTGACAACTATTGTCACAAGTAAGAATGGCAGCAGTTCAAGTAAGATTTAAAAAAAAAAAAAAAAAAAGGCTCCCGCTCTGCATTTCCTTCAAGGACTTCGACAAAAGAGGATTACAGTCGCTTACCAACAGTCCCTCTTCCTCTGCCTCTTCCCCTTCGGCCTCGCTCTGCACTTCTTCCAGCTACTCCAGCCTTGCCTCCATCCAAGCCATTCTCCTGACCACGGACTGCAGTTCAAAAGGAGAGAAAGAACGGCATTAGGGTTGGACACTAAGATGTAAGCAAAATGTCAAAATAGTCATTTAACCGTAAATATGTTCTAGTTGGAATAGAAACTGTGTCATAAATTGTGGTAGAATATAAAAGCCTGTGCAGTCCTTCATTCAGAATAAAGACAAAACTGGTTATCATTTGCTGCAGCACACACTGCCCCTTTATTAGGACTACAGTCGGGGCTTAGAGGGGTTTACATTGCAAATGACTAGATGGTACCATAAGATCATGAGAGGAAACCAGAGTTTTAACATAAAGAGTAACTAAATGACCACTGTGTTGGCACAGAAGGACACAACAACCCCAACATTGTCCTTTTTTACAAAGCCCTTTAGTAGCATTCATTCGCTACACTGAGGCGAAGGATAACAGAGGTGAAAATATTGATCTTCACCTCCAAACAAAGATGTTTGTCATGTAACTCCATTTGTTTTAATGATGTTTCATGCAGGTGATGTCAATAAACTGCCATTTTCTAAAATACTCCATTTTCAGTAATTTTGTAACAACTGTGAAACATTTCTGTCCTTAACTTCTTCCGACAGATAATAGCTTTATTGTTCACATGTTCACAAGCTACTGTTCATTAGGGGGGTGAGTCTTTGGAAAATAAACAACTCCAATTTTGATTATTGGGGTCACGATTTGATTCAAACCTAATTCTTGATTCAACACCAACTGCTGATTATAATAAATAAAAAAGGGGGGCACTAATTTCAATCTCTTGCTCCAGTAAACCGCGTGCCAAACCATTTACTAGTGTCCCTAGTTCACTGAAATATAATATTAAACACAGCTGGTAATTAAAATAAATTATCTGCAGCCTTTTCGTCTTAAAATGTTAACAGCAATTGAGATAAATGATCAGCCCCATCTTAATTTGCAGAGATAACAGCATTAATTGATGAATTAATTAATTTGAAAGCATCTTACAGTGTTCTGCCTGTATGAGAAAAACAAAATGAGGGGCAGAGCTCTGCTGTGTTGTTATTAACATTATGTATCCAGATGCACTGAGAAACCTCTCAGTTTCACCTTTAGCTTTGGGGAAAACTGCTGTTGCACAAATCACTGAGGGTTTTTTTGAGGTAAACCACCTGAGCATGGAGGTATTTTCTCCACCTCAGAGTTGGTGTGAGTTGAATAACGTTGTGGTGGGTTTAGGGTGAGCTTGTCTTATTTGTTACAGCTGATAGCTGCTGCGCTGTCTCTGCACTTGGCTTCCACCTGTTTCAGTCCATCAACCTCATGTGAATTAATTCCAAATTCTAGGAGATCATGCAAACCAAACACTTTCTACTGCCCTTCACTTTAATGAATCAATGGGAAATCCAATTAATTAACCATTTAAGGACTTATTTTGAAGGCAATACAAGAATACCCTTATTTGACTAATTACTTCCACTCACATACTGCAGATAAATTTGGGAAACTTACATGACTCTTCTGTGCTGATGCATGGGTTCAAAGCAAAGCATTTTTTTTCAAATTCAGAGAAATGTGCTACAAGTCACAGAAGAGGAAATGAGCTCATCTTGTAAATTGCAGTGTGCATGTTCCGAATTTAATGAAATAAGCTTTTCTACATGCTCATTCAACCACAAGTGCTAAATGATTGGCCATCAATCAGTTATTATCTGCCGATTTTCAATTCATAGAGTCTAATGGGCAGCCTCAGTAAAAGCCAATCAGAATAGCCAAAACAAGCAAGACTCAACAATCTGTTGATATGCCATAGCATTGCAGGATCTCGAGACTAAATGACATCCAGTCGTCCAAGCCTGAGATGATACATACAAAATGTGTTCAAGAAACAAACAGAAACCTTCCTTGGGACGCCTCCAGGACAAAAACAAACTATTTTACATATCTTGTCGACAAACAAGATAACTCATATTTAAATAATGCATGGGAGGAATAGTGAAATTAATGCACAGCTACAGCTTCAGTGAGCTGGTTAGATGATGAGCGCTTTTATGACAGCAGTCAGGACAAGCTTCCAACCCCTGGAATATACAGTCCTGTTGCATAGAAAAAGCATACTGTGCCTCCATTACACACGGGTAAAAATCTGGTCAAATCTGCTTATTGCGCAGGTAACCCAACCACTGGAAATTCGGCTGGCATACGCTGTGTGTAATTGAGCGTCAAGAACATGGAGCTCTTGGAGAAAAACTGTGATATCAGAAAACCATAAAAAACAGAGCAAAAGGGCAAACACGTCATAACACTAAAACACTGCAACCAGTGCTTTTTATAGCTAAATAATTTTATTTATTTATTTATTTTTTTTAACCAAAGATGCCCAAAAAATAAATGTAATAAACACTTACACTCTCGTCCCCTGCTGGCTCCACGGCCCTTGCGTGGAGCTCCACCTCTGCGACGTGCTACATCTTTCTCTCCTCCTTTCTCCCTGTTCTCTTTTCCTTCCTCTCCGGTCTCTGCCTGGCTTGTCTCCTTCTGGCCTGACACTCCTTTCTTCTTCCCCACCATTTCCCAAGAGTCCTTAAGAGGGAAAAAAAAAAGACAATGTCACACTGTTATTTCTTAAAGTCAATATACTGCTGGACTTTCATCCAGTCATGAAGACAGAAAACAATCACTGAAGAAAAGTGAAGGTCAGTTTAAGTGCATCTGCAGACCCCTGCCACTACAACAGGACGACAGCAGTACGATCAAGACAAAAGAAACATGTCGGATGTTCGGTGTTGCCTGGTGGTCAATGTGGCATGACTTGAGAAAAATGGTCAGACAGCAAACAATAAAAACTGATTTTGATGGTCTTATGTTTTCTCACAACATGGGGACTGCGTCCAATTTTTCAGCAGCTACTTTAAATTACAAAGTGAAAACTAAAGGAAATTCTGTTCCACTTGTCAGTGATTTTCCAGCAAGCCATATTGAACTGGCTTATTTTAAAGTGCTTCCGCTTGGACTCTATCTTGACTATCCAAGTAGCTGACAACCCCTTATCAGGTCTGATTAATGTGCTGGCGAGATGCATTTTCACTCTTTCTGGTTTCGGTGCCCCCTATGTTACACTAGTTATATTTCTATCAAAGCTTGTATGCAACAGCAACGGAAGAGGGTGCAGTTTTTTTCTTGTTGCACCTACATTTTT
>JAUZTA010000010.1:7314032-7325217 GCA_034780835.1 Ctenochaetus striatus | reverse complement strand
GCCTTACATATACGCATTTCCTAGAATCCAACTGTTTTCCCAGAATGGGATACAAAAGCGAAAGAGAGGAAGTCTGTTTGTCCCAACATGACCTGACGGATAAATGCACTGTAGATAAAAACCAAAACCGTGGAGGATCGGCAGATGAGGGATGGAACAGACAGATAATGAGGATTAAAGGAACAAGAGAGCAGCAGAGGGGTGAGTCACCGCCGCAAACAGGAAATGGTGTCATGTTACTCATCTCGTGAGACAGACCTGCAGTCTCTCTTTCTCCTGCTGATGCCTCTTCTCCATCTCCTTCATCTGCGCATACAGACGCTTGGTCGCCTCCCTGAGTCTGACACTCTCCTCCTGATTATCTGCAACCTGAGGAGGGCAGGCAGAAAGCGACATGTTCAATTAAGTGTAATCCTGCAAGCTACTTGAACTTGAGGGCAAGGCGGGAGCTAACAAACAGATAAGAGAGGCTGCTGATGGACTGATGATGCATGTTTAAAAGGATAACATAAGCTTTTAGCTGGACGTCTGTTAAAATTGTGCAGGTTGAGATCATCGTCTATCTCAAGGGCTGTTCTTCAGCTGAGACAAACAATGTTTTTTGTCCTACTGTGTAATCTGACACCACTTAACATAGAGGGCTGTGTAATTTGACCCATGCTTACCTACATACCACACATACAGGTCACTGGGTATAGATAGTCACGATACCTCCCTGCTCTGACACCACTTTCCTGGTAGATAATGGTGTTGTGTAACTGGAGATGCTGAGTCTGGAATAATGCATTGGAAATACAATATAGTGTGTGTGTGTGTGTGGTTTTGTGTGTGTGTTTGTGTGTGATGCTGTGTATGGTAAGCTTTGTCATCAGCTTCAATAAGCCTGGCACCATTTTCTTCGGAGCAGCAGGCAGTTGGCTGGTGTGAGCAGGAAACAGCTGGAGGGCCAGACATTTCCTTTCCATTATGAATGTTACGCCTGTCATTTGAATAAAATTTTGACTGCATTCAAACTCGTCTCAGCTAAAATTGGCTTCTGCCATTCTCCGAGGTTCATTCATATTGAACTGATGAATAATCAGCTCTCAAAAGCCACAGTGAACACTCCAGTGAAGATGTTAGAGGAGGATGAGTTGTGATTAGCTTACATGAGTGTCTGAGTCAATGACAACGGTGTTGCCGTTGGTAACAACTGGTTGGCTGCTGAGCCCGTTGACTCTGAAGCCATTGACGGGATACTGAAAAAGAGAACAGCAGCAGGTTAGTGAGGCTAGTGCTTTACTTCACTTGTAAAATAAACAAATCTCCACCTCTTTGATAGTCAGAATGTTGCAGCATGACAACAATTTGCTTTATTGCATGATTACTTTTTCAGACTCTACAGCGCCCCCATATTCTCCTGATGCTGGCTTTATTAGATCATCCTTTACCGTTTCAATTTTTTGCTTGTCGTTATTATGTTATTAAAGTTTTATTTTCACATGAATTAATCTATAAAGTATTTTTTCCACACATAATGAAATTGCTCAGTCTATACAAGTACACTTATCTCAATTAAAAAGAGACCAATTTGACTTCTTCTAATAATCACTGAGACTTACAAACACTGTTTTTTCTGACAAACAGTCAAACGGCAGAAGACTTTTAGTTCACATTCGTTTAAAACAAGAGAAAAGCAGCAAATAGAGAAGCTAGAACTATCTCATGAGTAGCATTTTAGCTAAGAAAATAAATTGAAAGATAAATTTAGTAACATAATTGCTGTCAATCAGCTTTATTTGGCCAGACTGTAGTTTGTCAAATAACTTCAGCACAACATTGAGAAAATGTATTTTACTTTGAAGGTGCGTGTACCTTATTGTTGTTACTGTTCTGCCTCGCTGCCATCTGCTCTCTCAGGGTTTTCAGACAGTATCTCACCTATAAACAAAAACACATGATGACGTTCAGAAATATGTGTTGAGCAGAAATACCCTTCATATTATTCAACCCAGTCACTCTACATAATCCTATTAGAAACACGCAGACTCTAATGTTTTCCTCTAGCCATTGAATGCTGACTCATGGTTTAAAACTGGCTGAAGGGAGTGTTGCTCAGCTCCACCTGTCACACACTGACCTCCTGAATCTGCGACACCTCGTCTGTTAGCATCCTGACACTCTCCACTGCCTGTGGACGGGCTTCAAGGAAAACCTGGTGAGTTACATAACACAGGTGAGCTTCCAAGTACTTCAGATAAGCATTAAGGGTGGACTGGCACACACTCACGGTTATACAAACATTGAGACAAGCTCACATACCTTAATGACTTCAACTTTTTCTTCAGTGGGGGTGATGAGTTCAAGTGTTTTTTCCTGCTCTTCTGGTTTCTGTGGCAGCACTACTGCTATGCTGCTCTCCTTACATTCAGAAAAAAAAGTTTAGTTAATGTCTTTCATTCAGTGAACACGATGAAAACAGTTTAGCTCTTTGATTTATTACCTTGTTGCTGTGACGCTCCGGGGTGCAGCCAGACTGATCCTGATCTTGTAGAGTGAGTCTAAGGCGCCTAACACGGATCTGAAATGAAAGATGAGAGCAAAAGAGGAACTAGATGACTAAATGGAGCGGGCTGGATTACCAGAAAAACAACCAATGAAGAGAAAGGAGATGGGCTCAAAATGAAAGTCATTGGAGAGAGAGAGGGTGGAGCAGGGAAAGAAAGGGGTGTCTTTGGTCATAAAACTTCCCCATGCTGAGGTTCCTCGGTGGATGCCACACAGTTGGACTGTAAAGCTTAGCAACCGACACTGAGGAGACTTTTCCACTGCATCCTCAGGCCAGACTCTGCTGATTACAACCAAACGCTCAACCACACTCTGCTCAGTGGAGAAAAAGAAACCAGAGCAGTCCAGTAGGGGCCAGAAATACCAGTACTCGAAATATTCGGGACTGCTGAGTCACTCTAAACTCAACTTTGTCGCCTTAGCAACAAAAACAAATTATGTAAGAAATGTTTGTCATGCATCGTTGACAACTTCCCTTTGAAACATAGTATTTACAGAACATAGTTTGGTCAACAATGATACATTCAGGCAGGAATTTGGAAAAAACAAATGGGTTTTCCTTTTTTTTTTTAAGTAAGTGGCCCACAGAATTAACTATTTTTTGGTACTCTAATGAAGAGGAATGTATAATCTATTCCTTTCTGTAGGTATAAATGAGTGTATTTTATTTCAACTTATGCAATGTTATTCTCCAGGGATGTGCATTTTATTCTCATGCTACTCTGTCAGTATGTGTATTACATTCTATTCTACCTCGTGCTACTTTATTTTGTAACATCTGTATTATATTCTACTCTGTTGGTATGTGTCAGTTAAAGTAACATTAAAAGAGAACAAAAGAAGTTGGTTGTTTTTTCCAGTGTTTTTCCAGTAGACTTTGATGCTCTTTCTCCAGCCCTGGCTTTAATACAGAAGTTATGTATTCCAGATCCTGATGACTCATTTATGGCTTTTCATTTTGTCTAGCCAGCCTTTTTCTCTGCTCTTTGTATGGAGCCCGACCTCTTTATTTGTTGATTGGTTGCTGTTTCTTTAATCAGTCTCTTCAGTATCCTTCAATTGATGACAAAATAAACATGGAGACTAAAGGCTTGGTGTTCTCTGTTGAAAGCTATTTGGTTAACACTCACATCTTAATCTGGAGCTCATGCCTCGTTTCATGGTTTATAACTTTATATGCAGAGCTTGTTTAGAGCTTGTACTCAGTCTCAAAACACTACAGTAATTAATACTTCATATACTCATTTAAATTAAATTGCCTTAAACTCAACTGACCTGACATTTTTTTTATACAGAGTACAACCTTTCCCCAAAGCAAACACATACTTGCTTTGACAATACATAATCCTCACAGGAAACACCCATTCAAGCAACTAGGGCTCTGAATGTGCAAAGAAAACAAACCATTTGCCCCCCTGACAAATCATCCAGGGGATTCGATCTCCAGTTACAGGTGAGTTATGTAACATGGTAGATTTTATCTTATCAAACTAAACTATGCTTAATCCTCTCAGACTCTATGTGGCGTTTATTTTTGAATGCATTCATGTGAATCTGCCGATGCTTTTCAACAGCTCGCATGGAAAACACTGCAGCTGTCGTATGCACTGTGCCTCCACCCTACAGTACAGGACTGAACTGATATAATCCATCATTACCAGGGGCGGATGCCTATAAAAAATCATAATCTTTTTTACTTCGTACTGCTGATGTGGTTGCCATCATCAGTGGCCTTAATTAAATTTGTGTGGGCGTCAGCTACAAAGTAAATTAGATAGCGATTAGACTAAAAGCACAGATGAGCAAATGGCACACAATTTAGAAGATACATGAACAAAGTGTTCTGCAGATGTTTGGATGGTAATTATCCTTAATTTCTTGTTTGTTCTGTTTATGACTTAGTTTACAGACCTAGATGTTATTAAGAGGTAATCACCTCAACCATTACTATGACTTATTGATTAAAAAGATTGAGCCAATATTAGGTAACAATAACAACAAATACTCAGTTAAATAGACTAAAACTAAGGTAAAAAACATCTTCTAAGTGACTAAACATTGTATATTGATTTGTTTTTCTTCTATGAAATGAAATTGTGGTGTAATTAGGTTTTTTCAGCCAATGCTCAGCAGTGTCTCACAGGTGGCAGCTGAAGTTTCACTCATAAAAAATGTGTGTTTTCCAGAGGAGCCTTTTTATTTTCAGCCAGAAAGGTATTTTTACAAGATTCACAGGCAGGTGATAATCTTGCATGCTACTTAAAATGAAAAACAGGTGTTGCTCCACTGTCTTTAAACAGGTTTATGGACGTCAGGAATCCTCCTGGTCTTATTAATTTGCCCTTGATAATATTATAATTTTAAACCCTCTAAGTACTTCCTCTGAACATTCTGTTTTAACCTCTTCAGCTGATGTTACTCAGTAAACTGCAGAAAACTTTTCATACAGCACAGTGTTGCAGTAAACACCTAATGAAGCCACTTTGCACACCTTTAATTGCTCCCCATGAGGAAGATGCCTGTGGTTACACTGCAGGAATGATACAGAGGCACTGACACGTTCTCTGCATACCGCAGTCTGTTGTCAGATTTAGGTGTGAAGACAATGCTGCAATAATAACTTAAGTTCACACATGATTTACTAATTTAACACGTGAAACAAGGTAATCAAGGAAATTATCAATCAAAATAAAATCATTCACAAGAGATTGACTAAGGAAATGTTCCCCATCAGACTAATACATCAGATTAATACATTTGTCATTTGTTCCTTATATATTTTGTTTCACACTTGACGGAATAGTAGGCATAGGACCACTAGAAAATAAATGACAATGATTCAGCCACTCCTTCCTTCCAAGAAAAAGCCCCTTTCTGTGAAAGCACGGCAGTGCAGTCATCTGGACACACACTGAGTGCCACATTAGTCATTTTGCCACATCGAATTTAGAAATGAACTGAATGTCACAGCTCTGTGTAACAACAATATCAACACCCAACACAGAGGCCCAGAGATTACATCTGCAGTCTTCTGAACTTTTGATGTATTTAGCTAACAAACAATGATGCCAGGCTCCTGCAAGTTGTGATTGATTGCAAAACATGTGAGGAATAGTAACAATATTGCTTTTGTCATCTCCTTCAATCAAAGTAAAAAAAAATTGAACTTACTGTGCAGCAGGTGTTATGCTGAAGGATTGAAAATATGTTTGTCAACTGATGAAAATCAAAATGTTACAATACAAAGCTATCACTTTGAGCTTTAATGTGAATGTGTTTGTGTCAGTGTGTGTGCTTGCATGGGTACATACTGTACACACACTGTATATCTCTGAGGCTAAGAGTTATATATCTCTGGATTAGATATCTTGTTTGTTCTTATTGTTGTGTGCAGGATTTTTTATCAAATGTCAAGAAAATCTCTGAAACTATTGCATGCCATAGATGAAAGAAAATATGCTTTGATTGTTTTTTATCAGTTTGGATGCGTGGGTTTGAGTGTGTTTGTGTATTTTTTTGTGTTTGCACACGGCCATTGTGACATACTAAATAACCTGTGTGTGAATCTGTGTGAACAATTTATGGTGCAAGAGCGTGTGTGAGCATGCCTTGCATTAAGTATGTCAACATACTTAAATACATTAATGTATAGTTTAAAAACAAAGATGAACAACTCAGCGCATTGCGTGTGGGTAACGCATTTGATTACTGATGTCAGCCATCAGTCCTTTGCTTTGCAAGTCAAACAAAGTCAAACTTAAATGGTTTAGCCTGACTGGCAGTTCTTTGTGTTTTAATTGCAGCTTATGAAAAACATCAGGGCCCGGGCAGTCACAGACAAGCCAACTTTTCACTCTGTGATCTAAGGGAGCGACAGCTTGAGGGCTTCTCTTGAAAAGATGCGCACAGAGGATCGTGGGACAGACACGCCCTGGGAAGTACTTACTGTAGAAACACAACGTTCTGCTCCTCACCACACGCTATGCTTTTGTGCTTCTTTGGAAGTCTCTTCAGAGACGCGTTTACATTTCAGGCATGTCACTGCACCCATCTACAGAATAAGCACAACTGCTGCATAGGTTAAAGATAATGATCGAACCTTTTTCACAAATGTAAATGATACGTAAATTATATATAATGACTCCATAAAAGTGCCTCAAGCTTATGTCAAGTTCAAGTCTTTTCATGCACTGTATCGCTTTTTATGTATGTAAAAACGAATGAAATATGGGGCACTACAGATTACAATGTTTCCCTTACAGGATCATATTTTGGTGGTGCAGACGCTAAATGCTGAACCAAAGTAACTTCTGCTAATTATTAAATGTTTCACCACATTTAAAGAGTCTCTGATTGATCATGTTGCAACTGGCAAATAATTTTAGATAAAAGAGAGGTAGACTAGGAACCACTCCTGCAAAAGGAGCCCATAAGGTGAGTTACAGGCCAAATTGTCTCAGAATGTGGTTTGCACTGAAATGGGCAAAAAGGTCTAAATGTTTTCTGCCCGATAGTCTAGAAGCACTTGCAGACAGACCTGCAGCTGGATAGATTGATCCCATTTAGGGCATTTAAAACAGTAATAATAGTAGATTATGTCATCGCTGGACAAAAAAGATTTAATAAAATATAAGTTAGCAACGCTGGTTAACAGTTGTTTCTGAAAGAAAGGAAAGTCGGGCTGCAGGAACTATCATTCTGCAATAGAGGAAGAAACTCTATAGAGAGAGGATGCGTGCTGACTGAAATAGTCCCTATATTGCAGTCCACATCAAGTGAGTCGGACTAATGAAAAAATTAAATAACTGGTCATGCTTACAGGTGAAGTTAAGCAATGAATTACCACATACTTTTATGGCCCTGACCTGTCTAACTGTTAACTACTGTCAATTCATGGTGAAACGACTCTTTCATTGGTAGGAAAAAATACAAAACAAACAAAAACAAAGACACACAAGGTTTAAGTCAGAAAATGTCTGCAGTAACAAATATAAGAATATGAGGGTGTAATTCTTAGTTAACAGGTTATACTGTCAAAATCAGCAAAACTTCATAACATGTTTTCGCTCTGCTGCAAAGACGTGTAAACTTCGCCCTCTAATGTATTTATAATGTGATCAGTCCTTTTATCTACTATCTACTTTTATCTACCTTTTATCTACAATTACAGTTGATCACCTGTACAGCTCTGGTTTCAGTCCAAGAAGACAGAAGATTTGGAGTGTGTCTCTGTTAGGTTTGACTTTGCAGTTCAGGGAACACTTAATCCCCCTTTCTTTCCTTTAATTCAGGTATAAAACAGAAAAAAAAGGCTGCAAGGTTAAGTGTCTCTCTCGGGTATTCCATATCTCTTATGTAACGTGTGTCATGTTCATGAAAAAACTTATTATATAAACAAATTTCAGGTTGAATGGATCTAATGAAAAAGACTTCAGAGATAATATCAATACCAGTGAAGAATGTTTGTTGCTCAGATGTTGCTTCGTTACAATTGATTGATTCTTCCTCCACGGTATGAATCTACTTTAGCCAGATTCTCATGAGTCTGAAAGATGTGAAGACAGACAAGAGTTGAATACTCTGTATTATGTAACACTGAGAACGATGCTCATGTTAGGAAAATCATGCAACATTAAATAAATTTTATCACAAAGAAACCACCCTTAATTTGTTTCAAGTCAAATCAGCTGTGCCTGATTGAGTGGATTACTGCAAGCCTTCATACTCTTCTTACACCTGATAAAGTAAAAATGATATTAAACTGATTTAACAATGATCAATGTGTAACTATAAAGAGTGTGAAAACGCAGAGACACAAATAAAGGGTTGAGATAAATATTCTGGTAAATTATCTGCCACAGAGGTCACCTATTTAGTTTATCTCTTAACGGCTCAGCTTTTTAACTGCAGGGTCAAGCCCTGAGGAAAGGTCTGTTTTCTATCTCTAGTGTCAGCTTATGTCATTTCATATAAGCAGGAGGACACAACAACACTTCTCTTTACTGGGTTAGAGGTGGGAGTATCATAAGGAATTTAAAGTAAAAGTGCAAAAGAGTACAAATCAATAACATACTGATACAAAGTAAATTACGGCTGCAACTAACTCTTTTTCTCACTGTCAATTAACTTGTCAATCAACTAACTTTATGAATAATTATTAAAATTATCTTTTAAATGCCATACAAGTCAAAAAATGCCCAAAATGATTTTCTAAACCCTTCAAGAGTCTTGTTTTATTTCAACAATCAGGCCCAAACCCAGAGATGTTCAGTTCATTACCACATACAACCAAGACAAGCCACAAATATTGACAATGACCAGCTGGAACTTGAGAGTGTTGTTGCATTTTGTTCGAGATAGGACTTCAATGATTAATACAATTATCTCAATATGACTAGTAATGTTTTGCTGATTCAGCAATCAATTTATCAACTTATTGTTTAAGCCATCTCACGCAACTGGTCAGGCTGTGAGAGAGACAGACAAACATGCACAGCAACAGGAAAACAACAAAACCCGTACCAACAGAAATGGGACTAGTATAGAGCTCAATAGGGGGCAAAAACATCTTCTTATCTGCGACATTTAGGCCTGAAAAAAATAAGCAACCCCTGCAGACGATCCATCCACCAGACTCATGTTTACTGATTTTTTGATGACATGACTGCTTCACCTCAGTGTCTGAGCTACAAATGCATCATCATGCAGTCAATACAGGAACATCCTACCCAGAAATCTCCTCCATGATTGTTGCTTGCAGATCGGAATGATAACACTGCTGAACAGACTGACTGACGCTGACACTGACACCAGGAAGTTATAAACCTCTATTTTAAATGATATAAATGTACAATTGATTGTTAATTTTCATTCTAAAAGCTAAATGAGGTCACAGCAAGGTGCAATATCCAGCCATCCATGACTGAGGTCAAGACAAAGCAGTTTAATTACCAAGAAACATGATTATACAGGCTATATAATGATAAGAAAAGCCATAAAAGCACCAAGTCCAAACCACCACATGTCATCACACGGTAATTAAGGACTCTTCCCTTCTCAACGATTAATGCCAACAGTATGTGTCACCAATACAAGAGAAACTGATTCACTTTTACCACAGCAAAAAAGGTAACTGTCAAAAGGGAGGTGACTCTAAAAGTTTAGTCTAAAAGTAGCTTTTTTTCTGTTAAACAAAGTGACAATGCTTGCATTCAGGTGCCAAATACAATAAGGATGAACTTACATAAAATTCAAATTAAACAAAATTGTTTCTCTTTGGTGCTTTATTTGCTACATAAACCATGCTAAGTAAAGAATGGTAAATTAATATTGCTTTTTATAATTAGACTAATATATTTTTCAATTTTTAGACTAGTTTAATTTGTCTGTAGGAAACTTGTCTTTTATTTGACAAGTCCTCTATGTGACAAGATCAATATGAAGACATAACAAAATAAATCATATATCCACACACTACTACTCAATCATTAAGTAGACAAAACTACAACCCAAGTACCATCGTATAACTCATACCACACAACCTCAAATGCAGACCTTTCACATTATCTCATGTGGGATCACTCTGATATCTACCTTGGCAGACGGAGCTGTCCAGGACTCCTCCGGATGATGTTTAGGCAGCTGTTATCCAGACTGTCTGTGTGTGTGTGACTAAGTGTGTGTGAAGCCACGGCTGTCTTGCCTTACATGGCTGGGTGAGGCTCAACCAGTTGCCCAACCCTCTTTCCTCTGAACTGTTCTCCAGTCACATAGCTAGAGTGCCAGTCTATGGAGGTACATGGTTGTTAGCCTCCCCTGCAGGACTACAAAGCCAAATACACAATGGAAAGATCTGGAAGGAAGATTCCTCTGATTAGGGCCATAAACAAAGACGTCTGCAGGAAGTGAATCTAAGATTTTAAAAGTTTTATATTACCTTGGTAGTTGGATTATCAGACTGAATGGCCATTTTTTGCACATTTTTTCAAAATACAGGCAACAGTTAAGCGTTTTGGGACAATTTTTATCCAACAGTTGCAATCAGACTAAACAAATGACATTTAAGCTATTTAGGGCAATGAGTGGCTAATAAATAAAACTGTTAACCTTAGAAGGCTCCATTTATCAGCCACATGGTGACAGGGAAAGGTAGCAGGACTCTGAGGAATGTGTGATGCAAGTTACATAAGAGAGATTAATGAAGCGTCTTTATATAACAGTCACTGGCACAGTGGGTGTTTGCAGTGTAAACAAAACTGTGCAGACAAATGTCAAATAACTCAGTCCAAATATGTACGTGTTTATGCGTGTCCATTTGTCTACCTTAAGCTGCAGAAACTTCCATGAATTAAGGTGTTATTCAATACAATTTTAAGTGCGTTTCAGGACTACAAATATCAACTATTTTCACAGTTATTAAATTATTTTTTCCTCTCAGTTTAGCAACTCATTTGCATTTCGTTTCAAACATAAAACCCCTGGTGGGCTCCCCAGTTCTGTGATATTTTGTAATTTTACATTGTTATGATTCCAAAGTTCGTGATATTACACCGCCTCTGCTGTGCCATCACTGCTGTGTTTAAGCCAACTCTGTCCTTGTCTGGGTTACTGTTGTAGGTCGTCACCACTGAGAGCAAAC
>JAUZTA010000010.1:7297358-7309531 GCA_034780835.1 Ctenochaetus striatus | reverse complement strand
TATTGCTGTATTATCTAATTAGACAGAAACAGTTTTTTTTCAATACAACCAAACAAAAAATGCTATTTTTTACATGTAAATGGCTGAATAAAGCCATAATATCAGTATAATGCATCACAAGGAGCAGTCATATGCTATAAATGAATGGCAGAGAGTGAGATAATAGATTCCAATCAAAATTTTGTATCCATCCTGTGGATCTATAGGACTAATAACAACTTAAGGATGTAATAAAGAGCACATTTGGGTAATATGAGTTGTGTCTGACCTCAGTGAAGTTATTGTCACCTCCGTCTGGCAGACATTTGGTGTGAGTGCTGCCGAACCACACCATGTTCTCCTCAGCCACCTGCCTGATCTTCTTCCAGATTGGTCCCATATGCTGCCTCTCTTCATTCGTCTTGATTCAACAAATTTTGTTCAGCCTATTCCCCATTTTTTTAGTGATATCTGAGCAACAGTGCAGCACCAGAAGCCTCCAGCACCTGTGATCTGCCTCTCATGCACTGCAGCTAATTCTGTGTCAGATTTGCAAATAGGATATAGTCCTGTTTGATAACAGTCCCGTCACATGTCAGGTGGCTCTGTTGCCGCTTACTTATTTCACTGTTGGGGCAGCAGCTGAACTCATTTGCCTTCGGTGTCTTGTGGCGTAAACATTCAGAAAAGTGCCTGACACATCAGTCCAGAAAAGGTGTGCTACTTTCAACATTTGGCAATTTGACAATGTCTTTGACACTGTAGGACAACATTGTGATCTTTTTTGAATAAATGATCAAACCTGTAAGAAATAAGTGGTACTAAGATGAAAAATTAAAGCGTTTTAAAAGGCTGAATTGTTTTTATTATTCAGACTTATATAACTTCAATCAGCTGTTGCCTGACAGTATCTTGAGAGCAAAATTCTCAAGACATGAAATGAAAAGCTCTTAAAAAAACTTCCTAACACATGGAATTAACTTCTCCTAGGGGACCGCAGACTGCTTTTTCCTGTTGTTACATGTTTTATTGTTTCAGGCAGGTGTGGCATTAAGGAATAAAAAGCCATAGCCCCAAAAAGACTACAATCTAATCCTCAAATCGAGTCAAACCATATAAGCCTACTGTATTACTTTACTACAGTGCTCTTTTTTCCATTTGATATTATATAATTATCATTTACATGATTGTTTCAGACATAACTTACATAATTTTAACAACATTTTGCTTTGAGAATTCAAGTAAAACTGGTCATTTTGCACATGTAACTGAAGTACAATGACCCACAGTAAATGTAGTTCATCTGTTACGTGTGAGGCACTTTTTGGGTAAATATACTCTTGGTAAATGACATTAATTTAAAAGCAGTTAATTTTGAAAAAGCCCAGCCCAAAGTCAACATGCACTGATTTTGGAGAGAAATGGTTCAGCCTTTGTTAGCTCTGTAGCCATATTTGTACATGGCACAATGTGCGTAAATACTTCTGTTAATTACTCATCAATGCAATGATGGAATTGCTGTTATATTCTTTCAATGTTGAGGTAATTTAAGCTTATATGTGTACCGGTTTGATCAGTGACTGTGTAGAAAAACATGATGGCGTTGTCATCGTGATTCACAACATGCAGCATGGAAAAATGCCGATCACCCAAGTAGTAAAAGCCACTTTCTCGCTCACTTTCTCACGCATCATGGATGTATTTGAGTCTAAAAAATTACATGCTGTGCACAGAGAAGCTCCACGATTTATAGCCTGCACTAACTACAATTTTTTTCAAAAAGTGAAAGAGAACAGAGAAACTTTAAGAAAAGGAAAGTCCTCACTCTGTGAAGACAGAGAAGGTAAACTAAGGAGAAAGGCAGGGAGGCTGGACAAGGTGGAGTCATGATTACAGCTTGATGTCTTCAGTAATTACAGTAAACCAAATAAGGATTACAGACTCTGTGTCTCTACGGGGGGAACCAGCCTGAGCTGTAAGCACAAGCTGCCGACTTGTTCTTCTCTCTGTGTCAGTTTGTTTTGCATGTCATGACTTAAGCAGTGCTTGAGGCTGCACTTCTAGAAATTTGAATAGTCAAATTTTTCCTTTTTATACAAACATTTGACGTCAACCAGCCACTGAAAACTCTGTAAGGATCACACTGCCATGAAAGAAACACTAAAGACACAGTATTCACTTTTTTAGGGCAACAGGTAAAATACACAATTTGACTCTCTGTTTAACACAGCTTATTCTGTTTACATTTAGCACAGTTTCATGTATTTTTTTTAATCTCCTGATTTGTGGCCTGGGACGACATGCATCCTAACAATCTATAAAATTCTCTTTGAGGGTAAACTGGCAGGTCGGCTGGGTTGGTTAGCAGCGGTGAGAGGAAGAGCTGTGAAACCTGCAGCATAGGCAGAACAGCAGGACAGCCGCAGGCATTGATCTTGTGTTCTCTGTATCTCTGTAAAAGTGGGAACTCGCCTCTGGTTTATTGATATTATAAACTGGTTTCTGCTGTAAATGCAAAGTATGTGTCAGGTCTGCTGTCATCCCTGCGCCTTTGAAATGCACCACTTATAGGCACGTTGCCTTATTTCCAGGATTTTTAATACAAATGCCAAAAACATCTGCAGGATGATGTTTCTTTAGAAGCTCATGGTGTAAAACTATTGACTGATTCCCTTGATGATAGATTAGCACCTACAGGCCGACAGTTTATATCAATCTGCTTAATAAACTTATTAATAGGCTGAGGGAGCATTTTTAATCATTTATCAGTGGATGGATGACTTTTGTTCTTAACTTGACTTGAGGAAAACTATGCTGTTGGGGCATGTAAAGTCTTTAGTCTGTTTGATCACACAGAGGTGGAAGTGGTGGTTTAATCAGACTGAGGTGGGAATGAGAGGTGATGTCATTTGCTCCGGGTTCAGGCCTGCTGCTTACCGGCGCACCTCCCTCAGAGGACACGTACACAAGGCAGACAGGTTTGATGCAATGACCGCACCCCTGATGGTTCATATGACTACCACCCTTAATGATTTTGCATTTAAAAACACTTCAAACATCCACCCTGCTTACATGTAATTTTGAAAATTACTATATATGGTCAACTGCTTTGCTGCATTGTAAATTACCGAAACTGCTGACCTCCTTTTAGAGGCGCATGGGGAAAAAAATCACAATTTCTCTCTGTTTCATACAAGTTCACATTTAAGAAGAATACTTTTAGCCAAATTGTAAAATAAATTGAATAAATGAAGTCATCTTTAAAATCTATTATGTACTCTAGTAAGGCTACAGCAGAAACCACATGATATAAGATTAACATGACTATGATACACTTGTAGATAAAAGTGTAAGGCACACCCATTGTGCGAGCGTTTAGGTCCATATCTTTTGTTAAAACAGAGGTTATTGACCTTTTATCACAAAATCTCCTCCTGCATTGGAAGGATACAAACAAAGGGAAGAAATTCGTACCAAAAACTCAGTCTTTGGGAAATTTTTCCTCTCAGAAAAACTCCTCAAAACACCCTTGCACAAAACAAAGACTTTAGATTTTAACGCTCGTTACACTGAAAGCTAACTAGTAAGAGATGCCTTGACAGGTGAGAAAAGTAGGAATGACTACAGCCGCAAAAATCTGTTCCGGTGTTCTTATGGGCACCTGGTTACTGTTTTGAGACAAGCTTGAACAAGTTGTTAACTCATCTCTTGGGGCTCTGACCGTGATTTGCAACATCACTGGTTCAAGTCTAGCAGAGCACCTTTATTGTGAAGAATCTCTCACTCATTTCTTGTCAGCTCTCTACTTTGTGCAAAAAATCCTAACATGTCCCAAAAATACCTTGAAAATTTAAGAGAATTAAGAAATTTAAGCGTACCTCTCTTTATTGTACACACAGTCCAAAATTTATTTGAAATATGATAAAAATGTGGAGAAAAATACAAAGCTCTGCACCACATTTCAAATCTTACCAGCAGTTTAATAAACATATTCTACATTTAACAGCCTACTGGCTTGGTGCTTGCCGAATAGAAATTTTAAAAGTGACATATTTAAAATGTAGTAACACCATCAAAATGTCATTAGGAGAACATAATCAACATTCATCACAGCCAGGTGCAAAAACAAGAAATGTGGGATGCTTCCGGAGCTAATGATTGTTTCAGAAGGAATGTACAGCGGCTGCAAGCACAGACAGGCATATAAAACACTATTCAAATCATTACAGCAGCAGCTTATAAGCAGAACACAACATGAAGTGGAAATAAAACACATTAAGCAAAGTTTTAAGGCATCTGAGTGAAAACATGCACATGAATCAAGCATTCGTCGTAGCAATATGTTAAATACATCAGAAATATGATGGTTAAAGTACAAAAAGTTTTCCAGGAGTGGACACACATTGCTACTGTTTGTTTTTGATTGTCTTGAGTGACAGATATGCAAAGTTAATACAGTGTAAAAATATATGTTCAGTTTAAATGGCCTATTATTGTCACATTCAAAGGTAAAAAAAAAAAAAAGCAAACAAACAAAACACCACTTTCAGTACACAAAGAAACACTTAGATCTGCTATCAACACTGACAGAAGTTAACTTGACGTGCGTAAGGAAACAGAGAAACATTAGGAAGCCCTGAAAAGCAGGTAAGAAAAAAAAATCTGGTGATACATTTTCTAAGTAAATAGCTTTTTTCATCTTTGTTTATGGTTTAAGCACAAGTGAAATTTTTTTTTGTCAGGAAATACTGTTAGAATCAAAGAGCCTTACTTTAAAAAAAAAAATTTTGGACTCAAATATTTCTTTTACTTTTATGTTCATCTGTTAAAATCTGGAACCAGTGGGCCCTCTATTTATTTATTTATTTACCTTTTTAATTTTTTTTTTTTTGTCAGGGATATTTTCTGTGTTTGTGTTAATACACATCAAAAGCTTTTTGGATTTTTTATTTTTTTTTTGCCAAAAAGGCATTTTTTGCCTTTTGTTGGGCTTCATGAACAAAAACCGCTGCCAAAACTTTTTAACTTTTTTACTCATATTCACAGATTATAAAAATTAATTTTAAAAACTCTAATAGATTTTTTTTTTTTCACCTACCAGACTTTTTTCTGCCAGTTTCACAGATGAAAATAACTGTAAGGAACTAAAATTAACCTGACAAAAAAACAACTCAGATCAGACCATATTTAGTTTGTTTTTCCTCTCTGGCCTCTTATGGCTTCCATAGAATAAGACTGGAAGATAAAAAATATGCAAGTTTTTTGGTTTAAAAGGGGTTTAAATTTTCAAGTCTACTTTATGACCTCTGATTAAAACCCATGCCACAGTCATGTGCTACCACAGTATTGTAAAGCAAATATATTTAGCACAGAGAACGCAGAAAATATGACTCAAGTCAGAGTACATAAAGTAAAACCTTGTAGTTTTAGCTGTAACTGTATAATTCTCTTCAACATGGCAGAAAAACAGAAGATATCACAAAAGATAAAACAGTACTAAAGCAATCATAATTACAGCTGAAGCTTTCAAAAATGCAATCTAATTATCCTGACAACCTGTCTCTCTTGTACTGCAGTGCTAAAAATAACACCAAGACTGCAAGGCATATTTGTAGTGCATGGCAACCAAGTCCTTGATGCCCTGAGTACCTTTGTCTGACAAAATCTTACATGTGTATGAGTCTGCACTGGAGAAAAAAAAAAAAAAGAAAAAAAAGCTTTTTATAGGTCTCTTCATTCATGCCATCATCTTTCTTTAGCAGTTGGAGGTCTGTAGGTGGCTCTCGCTCAGGATGGAGGTGATGCTGGTGTCATAGAAACCGTCCTCATCCTCAGAGCTCAAAGCGGAGGAGCCCAGAGCTGCACGATGTGTCTGCTGCGACTTCCGCCTGGCATGAAGCAGAGGGCAGAAAATCAAGAAACACTGACTCAACTCCTCTACACTAGAGTCAACGCAGACATGTCTCCAGTTACCTACTATAGAGTGCCACCTAGTGTGAAGTCGACACATGTCACTGATATGATCACTAGTCAAACACTGAGGGTTAAACAGAGTGTGTGGAACAATAAAATTATTTTTTCTTGACTGAAAAACTTCTAAAATCAACACTGTTTTATAGAGTTGGAGCAAAAAACATACTTTAATTCAGTCTCCAGCACCGTGACTTTGGCATGCAGTGCTTCCTGGAGCTCCTGCTGCTCCTCCAGGTCCCTGAGAACCTTCCGGCGGACTCCCTCCAGACGCTCCACCTCCCCCTCGCTCTCGTCCACCTGTCGTTTCAGGGCCTTCACGCGCAGAGACAGCTGGACACAGACAGAGAGGGAGAGGCAGGGGGTTAGAGGGGAGAACGGAGGAGGTCACAGGTGAAGACGTGGGCCACGAGGGAGCGGAGGAGATGATGGAGGACAGACAGGAGGGGTTTGACAGCTGTGTGGGTTCATTAAAAAAGGCAAAGGCAGCAGAAAGATTTAAAGGAAAGGGAAGTCAGGGAGCGTTCTGGTGACCAAGTGAGGTTGGTTTTGGGTCAGGAAGAATACAACTGAGATTAGTGGTTTGTAAAAGAAGTAATTAAGCTTTATTTAAACGGCTGTAGAGATTAAACAGCATGTGTAGGTCAGACAGTGTTAATCGATAATTCTGTCATTATAATTAAAACTCTGTTGGACCAGTAAATTAGAACAAACACAGAATCAGGAAACTCGAGACAGCTGTAGGAATGAGTTTAATATTTAAGACTTGAAAAGTAAATGTCACAAGGCTGACATTAAAAGAACATTTGAAAAAATATACTTGTTTACTTTCTTTTTCAAAAGTTAATTGAGTTGGTTGAGTTTTTGTGCGAGCCATCAGTCGGTACCACTAAAAGTCACTAATAAACACAGTATGTCTTATCTAATTTATATAAAAACAACATGTAATGTGTAAAATTTCCAGTCTTCTAAAAAGCTAAGCTCACCAGTTTCTAAAAGTAACTCAAGATATTTCTTTTTAGACTATGTCAGAAAACCTTGCTTATATTTCTCATTTAACCTTCTCTAAGCACTTGCACTGCAGCACTATGTTATTTGTTTTAAAAGGGTTGGCTACACCACACCCCAGTTTTGTGATGATTAATGGCTCGACACATGATACAGACATGAGAAAGTGAGTTTATCTTCCATTTAGCTCTCAGCAATAAAAAAAGAAAATATTGATGTAATTGGTTGAATCCAGTTTGAGCATCAACATTTAGTATTTAACCAGCAAACAAAAAGCAAAAACAAACAAACAGTAAGAGTAATTTTGCAGTCTGTTTACCTGATCTCTTTGCTCAACATGTTGGCTCCTCTCCTGGTCTAACGTTGCGTTGAGCTCCTTCAGTTTTCTCTCCATCCGTCGCTGAGAAGCCTGGATGCTGGTCTTTTCTCTGTATGGAGAAATTCAGAATGCATTGATGATAAAACTCTGCTAAATTTTGACACATTTGTCCCAAATTTTTACCTAAAAAACATTTTTTATATTTCCTCAGCCACACTTTTTGGTGGCTGCGGCCTTGGGATTCGTTGTTTCTCTTTGTGACTTTTAGATGCAGGCTTGTTGTCCTTTGTTATATACAATACGTGATAAAGCTAGCCGAACCAAAAAGTAGTATTTCAGTAAATTTACAGCAAGTGTCAGCAGTGTGAAGGAACTACCCTACCTCATTTTGACCTGTTGACATACACCCAGAAAATAAGGACTCTGTTGTTTGAGCTGCAGTGTGTGTGTTCATGTGTACCTTTCCTCACTGCGCAGTCTCTCCTCCAACTCTTGAATTTTGTTTTCCAGTAGTGCGATTCCAGCTGAAGGCCGAGGCTGCCCCTCCATGTCTGCCACACGAGACTTCAGCTCCTTCAGCTGAGAGGAGAGCGAGACGGTGAGCTAAATGAACTGATTTTCTACACTCTGTGTGTGTGTGTGTGTTTGTGTGTGTGTATTTACGTGCACACGCAGGGCACTGAATGAACAAACTGTACCTGTCTCTCGAGCGCACTCTTGTCCATTTCCAGGTCATGTCTCGCTGAGCGCTCCTGCATCAGCTCTGAACGAAGCTGGTCCACCTGAGAGAAGAGAGACGGAGGAAAATAATATGAGGAAACAGTTTGACAGTGAACCTGTTAGCAGGTCACAAAGAAACGCGACCAGCTAGTTTGCATGTTTATTCAAATACCAATGTACCTGATCTCTGCTACGTGTGATTCGGTCGTTCAGAAGCTCCACACTGCTCCTCTCCTCATCCAGTTCAATCTCCAGAGTCTTAATTTTATCCTGTGAACAGACCGAAAACCAGTCAAATACGTGTTGCATCATATCTTAATTTACTCAGAGCTACTGGATACCTCACATGCATGACTCCCCAACCATTTTTTTACTCTTAAACTCCATTCCCTGACACTATATCCCTGATTTACCCCCATGCAACTTTAGATCTTGCACTTAATGACCTTTGACCCCTGTAGCCTCACCTCCAGGCCTCGGATCTCCCTGCTCCGGTCGGTGTGTGTGCTCTTCTCTGATTCCAGTTCGCTCTCTAAGTGTTTCAGACGGTTGTTGAGGAGGTCTCTCTCCAGCTGGGCGCTGTCTCTCTCCTCGCTGCACACCAGCAGCTCCTTCTTCAGACGGGAAACCTGGAACAAATAAGCAAAAATGTACAACATATTAATAACTTGGTATCACTGGTCCTTAAACATTTTCTGACATACACAGAATCCTACAACTTCTATCAATTATTAACATGAAAGGGGAAGCAACCGATAAAAAGGATCCATGTTGACTTCTTGTGAAATACGTAATGTCAGCATGACAGCATCAGAAAACTCTTTTAACTTGATTTTTTTCTACATAAATCAAATTAACTAAACATAGAATTAATCCATATTTTTCCTCTGTTCATCCAGGCCCGGATGAAACCAAGCACAGCTCAGTAACCCTGCCATGAGGGAGTGCAGAGGCTTCATTTGCATTTGCAAATAGGCCGAAACTCCCACACTGCTGCACAAACCTGCGCTGATCAGAGAAACTGTTGATTTGGTGTGAAACAGCCCTAAAAATTACTAAAAAAATAAAGATTTTGGGCTATAAAGCAAATAAAAATACACTGGCAGTTAAGTTTTCAGAGCTGGAAAGAAGATGTTAGTTTTTTACCAATCTCATGCCAGTCATCCAGGTGTCACTGAGGACCTGCCAACTGGCCAGCATGGCCAATGAGGCTAAAAATACCTTTGAAGGGCTTTGAAAAGAAAAACAGGCTAACGTCTAAGGTTTCTTTGAATGATTTAGTATTTAAAAAAGTATACTAATGAACAAAAATCATGTTTTTTTGTTTTTTTTTATATTAGAGCTGCTGTAAAATTCATGCAGCTTCTCTTCCTTCTCTTGACCTTTCTGTTTTCAGCCCTGTGTCCTCACCTCGTCCTGCTGGACCTTCAGGGTGCTCTGAGCCTTCTGCAGCTCAGCCAGCCTGTCCTTGCTGTTGCGTTGAGCTTCCTGCAGGTCTTTCCTCGAGCGCTCCCTGTAGTCGTCAAGCTGTGTTTGCAGGGTCGCCACCGACTGGCGGGATTCTCCCATCATCACCTCCATCTTACAAAAAAAGAGAGAGATGATGTTAAATGACTGAATATCTCCACACATCAGCGAGCTGAGACCCTGAAAATCTCACAAACCTCTTTGTTCATCTTCTCCAGGGCTCGGTCCAGCAGCCTCTTCTGCTCCTCTAAGTCACCCTTGCCCCTCCTCAGCGCCTCCCTCTCCAGGTCTCTGTCCTCCAGCCGCCGGGTGAGCTCCTCCCTCTCCTTGCTCAGACGGGTGGCTCCTCTCTTGGCCTCCTCCAGCTGAGACTTCAGGGAGCGGTTTTCGTTCTCCAGAGCGTCCAGCGCCTCGTCTGCGTCCGAGCTCCGCGGCCCACTGGAGTGAAGCCTCGTCTGGAGAATAAGAAAATATCCACTGATGTGCATGTATCACACAGCATTATATATCACCACTGTGCTGAGGATAAAATGAATTTCATGTGGATGCTGATGTTAAGAAGCCCACATTGAGAAAGAACAATCTTCTCCACACAGCAAACCCATTTGTATTTCTCCAGTATTTCACAATTTGCCTTTGCACTCTGTATTGTTATATCTGTTTTAACATGTAAAATAAAAGGTGATCACTGATAATAAGGGCTATCAGTCCTTTCATAATCAAAATGCAGTTAAATTTCACTGACCTGACCTTACCTACATACAAATTCCAGTCAAAAATTTCTCTCTATAATATCAACATATGCTGGTTTGTATCGGTTTTCGGCTTACACCGATTTTGTATGATTTTGCTTTTCACATGATCATTTCACATGAAAAGAAACAAGATTATAGCACTTACAAAGATGAAATATGTCGCGGTTTCGAAACACATTGAGCGAAAATGCACATCTCATTAAAATGTGTCTTGGAGGGATTATTTTCTAAGCTTATATGTTTGAGTTTTTCTTTGGATCTCATTTACTCCACATCTCTCGGTTGGAAATAGAGTCTGTGTGGGAGGGAGATTTCTTTTGTTTTTGTACAGTGCGTCTTGTATGGATTATTTTGCATGGATGTGTGCATGCGTATAGCAGTGCACTGCAGTGTTTTGTGTGCTGTACCATGCGGGCCAGCCTCTCTCTGAGGCGGGCGTTTGTCTCCTGGAGCTCCAGGTTGGTGCTGCTGTCCACCACAGTCTTTCCTGAAGATCCAGCTGATGACTGTACAAAGAAGAGAAACATGCAAATCTGTAAAAACCTGAAATTTCCTGTAAAACGGTGACAATCATCCACATAAAAGCTCTAATTCTTGTTTGTTTTACACCTTAAATCCATTGGGAAACCACTTGAGGTGTTTCTTTATGAAAACTGTTACAGCATCAGATGCTTCACCTCCTTTGCCTTCTCGAGCTCCTTCTCCAGCTCAGCCTTTTCTTTCTGCGACTGCTCCTTCAGCCTGTTGATCTCAGACAGAAGCTCGGCCTCTTTCTCTCTGCTGGTCTTCCTCAGGGCCTGAAGTGCCTCCCTCTTCTCGTCCAACTCGCCTTTTTGTTTGTCCAGATCGACGCGAGCCCGCTTCAGATCCACGTGGCAACACTGAAGCTCCTTGGGATAAGCAATCAGAGATGAATGATGTGTGTGTGTGAGAAAACTGAATGTGACAGGATGAGTAAAAGTGTTTTAGAGTACAGGAGAGGCGATCTGCATTTGTGTGCAGAAAAAAGAATCAAATATTGAAGCTCCAGCCTCAAAAAACCCCAGAACTGGTCTGACAGATTAAAAAATAAACATACTGTAAAACAGAGGAGATCAGTGCCTGCGTTCGCCCACACAGTGAGTGTAATCTGTGCTCTGCCTCCTGACTGACATGTGAATTACCTCTGCCAAAGAGCGATAATCGACAGACGCAGACATTTGTTTCCCCGTGGCGAGCTGCGAATCCTGAAGACTCTTCAGCTCACCTTCAAGTTTCTCCTTCTCTGAACGAGATTTCAGTAGCCTGTGGAAGGAGAGCAGATATTAAAGTATACACAGACGTAAAAGAGGCTCTATAAACTACACACACACAAACCCATGAACATACTGCAAGACCATAAGCACATGGACACACACCAAAGACAGCAACGGCAAACAACAAAGAAAGCACAAGGGAGTAAAACTACTGTGCTAAACCACGTGTACAATAAATTTATCTGCCTCATTAACTTAGTGATTGAAATCAGATCAGTTTATAATCAATTAAAGCAAAGAATGTCTTATTTAGATTAGATGATGAAAAGACAATCATTGAGAAATGATGATCGACATAAAAAAAATCAATTAAGTCAATTTTTAAATGCTGATTCGTTTGCAGGATTGACATGATTGGGTTTGTTATTGCTTCATTAATGTCAGGAGGAGGTTCAGCGATCTGATGATCAAAACCAGATGTCATCAGATGCAAAAAATCCACTCCGAAATGTGAGCTCTTCAAGTGAATTTCAGGAGATGCATTTCAAGTTCAGACTTGCTGATTGGAAACTAGGCTAAACCTACTCAAACCAAACACAGTGAGATTGATTTTTCACTCTCACGTTTGACTGCTGTCGCGCTTCCCGCTCCTGCCGAATGGAAAGTCAAGTGAAAGAGTGCGTGCATTAAAAATAGCTCAAGAGAAATGTATTATTACAG